>OVBE01002453.1:0-30613 GCA_900406425.1 Iberis pinnata
AAAAATCCTAACTCGTCTCATTCATTCTAAAACTTTTACAGACACTAGAAAAAATTCTCCAACTCTCTCACGTTTCTTCTTCTCTCTAAACAGTAAGTCTCGAGATTACATCGTTGTTCAAAGTTCGACAGATTCCGTTCTCGAGTGCATTCAAAACGGTCTCCATGCGGTTGTATCCTGGGATTCTTAGATCGCATATAATCGTGACACTACGGGCGATTTAAAGAATTAAGGAAAGAGATTTCAATATCGACTCCGCATTCGTTTTACATCGGTATTTGGATCGTTTCTTATTCGTTTTACATCGTTTTCCTTGATCCGGTTTTAATCGGTCCTACAACTTTGTCTAATGATGGAATAGAGAATGACTTGATTTCTCTGAACACAATTTGTTATGGTATCAGAGCACGATCAATATTGAACTTTCTCTATTCTGCAATCGCAGCTTCATATCATATTTTCGATCTCTTTTTAGTTTTCTTTTGCCTCTCGGCATTGATTTCTTTTTCCTCTATTCATCTTCTCCGACATAAACAAAGCTTCATCAATGGCAAATCTTCCTACACAAAAAAAAAATATCTCTTATGATTTAATTGCTAATGATAACAACGGTTCTAATTATGATGACCGGACACTTAATCTCTGAATTTCTCTTAGCTCTCGCAAGAAATTTGGTTTCCTCAATGGAACAATTCCCAAACTTGCTTAAGATTCTCCGGAATATAAAGATTGGACAACTAACAATCATCTTCTTGTTGTCTTGATGCAGAGCCGGTCTTGGGTCAAGACCAGTGAGACCTATGTCTCATGCCTCCAATTTTCTTATTTTATTTTACATAGTTTTCTTAAATTTTGTAGCCCTCCAATTTTTTTTCTTCAAAGAATATAGGCCCAAATAACAAATACATGATATATTAACACAATTTTTTTATATTTTGTCTCAAGCCCCCATAATTTCAGGACCGGCCCTGGCTGGATGAAACAAACAATAGATTCGAAGCTTCGTTCAAATATCTCAACTCGTGAAATTGCCAAGGACTTATGGGATGTTATCAAGAAACGATTCTCTGTGAAAAGTGGTGCCATATTCCAGATTACAATAGCTCTGCAATGCTCTTGCTAATTGCAAGAAAAATGGATCATCGGTGGATGTTTACTTTGGCCATCTCACGAAGCTATGGGATGGGATCTTTGATTTTATGGTGAAAAAGCGGTGCACTTTTGGTCACTGTACTTGTGATCTCAATATGTCTCGGGAAAAGGAGACTGAAACCTTACAGATTCACGATTTTTTGCCAGGATTGGATGATGCTACTCATGGTGTCATACGATCTCAAATATGTGCCATTACACCATTACCAGACTTGGATACAATATACCAAATTGTTTCTCAAAACAAAATCATTCAGTCCACAGTCACCAATGATCTCTATGTTATGAGTTTTGCGTCTCAAGTCTCCTATGTTCCCATTTTTCATGTTTTCCACCGACTAAACAAGGACTAGGTAACAAAGATCCCACTTGGAAATGCATGACCTGCGGTCACATGGGAAATGAAGCATCGAGATGTTTCAATATTATCGGTTTCTTGGAATAGTGGGTGAAAGAGCAAAAAGTCGGAACACCGAGTCTGCTTCTCAACATCAATCAAAACCTACGCCTATAAGAGCAAATATCACACATGTTTTGAATGCTAATGTTTCCATTGTTAGTTCTCCATCCACTATCACCGACTGTGACTGTGAAGGTTTCACCGGCATCACCGATAATCAATGGTGTATGATACATAATGTTATTAATTCTGGAAAAGCAAGTGATCACTTGAGTAGTAAGACCAATGTTGATATATGGATATTGGATATCGGGGCTACACATCACATGACCAGATGTTCTAATTTAATGAAACATCTCTAGGATGTTGTGCCAGTTTCCGTCCTTCTCCCAGCAAGAGAAAATGTTATCTCTTCTATTCAAGGCCATGTTCACTTAACTGCCGATTTGTCTCTTAAAAATGTTTATTACACTGATGGCTTTCACATGAATTTGATCTCTTTTGGACAGCTTGTAAATGACAATTACTTAGTTGGCCAAATAACTGATAAGTCATAAGCTTATGATCTTAGAGGACCACACTTCGAGGATGATGATTGGAGCGGGTGAAAGAGAGGGAGAGAGGCTGTACTGGTTCCGTGGTCTCGGGTCCTTAGTCACTTGCAACACAACAATTTTGGCTGAAGTGAGTCTCATACACAAGAGACTAGAACATCAATCTTCACGAGTTACTGGAATTGCTTTTGGTTTTACAGAGTTTTATGCTAAGAATAATGTATTTTTACATCATTGTGATGTTTTTCTAGGGGGAAAAAAATCACGACAGTCATTACCAGATAGTTCTAGTAATGTAATTGTGCTTTTTGATTTGATTCACATCGATATCCGAGGTCCTTATCGCACTACAGCGTTTTGTGGTTCAATTTTTTTGACTATTGTAGATGACAACTCACGAGCGGTTTGGATATATTTATTGGCGAATAAATCACAAGTTGCTAAATATATCTGAGGGTACATTGCAATGATCAATCTACAAATTCTCAAAAAAGAGTTGGGAAAATCCAAACTGATAATGGGAAAAATTTATTCGTCTCACACCTTTTCTACGTGAGAAAGGAGTTCTCCATGATACCTCTTGCGTTTACACACCTCAACAAAATGGTAGAGCAAAGAGAAACACAGACACCTCCTCAATGTTGCTAAAGTGTTACATTTTCAATCTCATATGCTTATAAAATACGGGGGAGAGTGTTTATTGACAGATTCCTACTTGATCAACCGCACACCATCATCGGTTCTTCAAGGACTTAGACAATTTCATAAGCTCTATGGAAAGCACCAACTTACTCTCATTTACATGTCTTTGGATTCTTAGCATTTGCACATAATATTCATCACGGTGGAGACAAATTTGCGTCCTATAGTTGAGGTTGTTTGCTTCTAGGATAACTCTATGGAAAAAGGGATGGAAGTTATATTATCTAGAGACCAATGTGATTTTTATATTATAGGATGTAATTTTCGAGGAGGATGTGTTTACTTTACAGCAACAATCGACGTTGTCACCTCTAATTCAACCCGAAGTAACACCTCCCGTTTATAATTTGATTGTATATGATGAAGAAGTCTCACTACAACATGCACAAATTACGATAACTTAAGCTGATGTACCTCTGGCTGAGACTCCACACTCACCTTCTTCGGGTCAAACTCAACCACAAGAAAATTCTGCAACTAATAAAACTCTAGCCCCTACACGCACACTACCACTGAGACAAAGGGCACAAAGTGTATGGTTTAGTGATTATGTCGTAGGCACAACCATAGTCTCTCTCTCTCGCTCTCTCTCTCTCTCTCTATCTCTCTCTCTTCTCTCACCACCCTTCAATTAGAAATCCTCATGTATGCTTTATCATATCTCAGAGTTTGTGTCATCTCGCAGGTTCTCTACGCAACATCAATGTTACCTGACTTCTTTAACGCTTCATTTGGAACCAAGAAATTTCAAAGAAGCTGTATGGCGAGATGCAATGAGTAAAGAGATAAACGCGTTACATCACAATAATACATGGGAACTGGCTGCTCTTCCACAAGGCAAAAAAGCTGATATTACTCGGTTTTAACGTTTTATAGTAAGCATTTATGCTTGCTATTCAACTTTATCTTGGCTTTTCTCTGCAAAATTGGTATGTTTTACAGGTTTCTAGGTGTTCATGACGTTTTGGATGCAAATTGGCATATTTATATGAAAAATCCGGCATAAATGTCAGAAATTTTCCAACGTTTTAGGATTTTCCCACCAATGGATGAAGCTAAAATTTTGACACAAGATAGCCACGTGAGTTAGATTTCATGTGGAAGTGGTTTTAAGTCGATCTATCGGTGCACTCAAGAGTTATGGCGATTTTACCGAAGACTGGTCAAGTTGACTCGCGGATGAAGCAGGTGCAAGCCAGACCATGGGTCCAATCCAGATCGATAGGTCCAAACTCTCTGGAAAAATCAGAAAAATCATACCAATCGGTCCAGCCTTGGACCGATCGATCCAGACCGACCCGGAGCACCCATATCGATCAATCCAGCCCCATACCGATCAATCCAGCCTCACTATTATTTTTCACATGTGTCCTCAAGCCTATTTTATTTTATTTTCTTTCACATTATAAAAGCCTTGTGTTTTAGTTTTATTTTAACATACGCTTTATTCTATTATAGTTTACAGAGAGAGAGGGAGACGAATACGGAACCCTGTATTTGGGAGAAGTTTCTCTAAACCCTCGTTATCTATCAATATCTATTTTATGCTTTTGATTATGAGTTCTTATTTAATATTGATTTGTGTTTACATTTAAATGTATGAGAAGTTTCTTAGTTAGGTTTTAGGGTTTCCCAGGGAAACTAGGTTTGAATGTTAGGGTTTAACAAAAAGGATTGAAATTGTTAGGTTCTTAGTATAGACTTATTCTTAATGTTTGAATTAGATTGTTCACCTAGTTCATTGATATTATATTGATAAACGCAAAGAGATTTGATTTAGAAGTCTGATCTAGTCTAGATGAGTAAGTGTTCTTGCTTGCGAGAGTATTGTCCTGAATGGTTATAAACAATTGAATTTGAAATTAATGCTTGATTGAATTACCTAAATACAGTGAGAGTTTTTCTTTAGCAATTTGTAGATAAGGTTTAATACTTCGAGAGGAGATTACTCTATTGTTGTCTTTCATGTTGAGAACTATTTTCAAAGAAAATCTTGCATGCTAACTTTGGCTATTAAATCTGAATACATGTGGAATTCCCTAATGTCTGACGTTTTAGCTTATTGATTTACAATCGTTTATTCTTAGCTTGATTTGAGATTGAACGGAAAGTTGTGCTGTCTAGTCTCTATGGTTTCGACCCTTTTATTGTGCTATAATGATATGTTTCTACAGTGTAGTTTTAGGATTAAATTCTAAGTCTACCAAGAGCACTCGGCACCATATGGGTATTCGCTGAAAAATTATGATATGATGTGTCCTCAGAACGCTATAAAGCAAGACTGGTTGTTCGTGAAGATGACGACGGTTCGCATGTTCCTTGATTTTGTAGCAAAATCGAAGCATGAGATATATCAAATTAATGTACACAATGCCTTCTTACATGGTGATTTAAACGATGATGTATACATTAAAATACCGCAAGGATCTTCCAATCCAAGCGAAACAAGAGTATGTCGTCTCAAGAAATCTTTTAACGGTCTCAAAAAATTTCCAAGGCGTTGGTTTTCTAAGCTTGTATTGGCTCTACTTCATTATGGTTTCAAGAAAATAAGATCCGACTACTCCTTATTTGTTTTACGCAAGAAAATGTACTCACTCCAGATTTTAGTCTATGTCGATGATTTAATCATATCTCGCGACAAACCCACTAAAATAGAGTTTCAAAGAATATTTTGCGACTTTTTTTTACATGAAAGATCTTAAGAAATTTAAGTATTTATTTGGTTTGGAAGTTGCAAGAAATCAAGATGGAATATACTTAAGCCAAAAGAAGTATGCTTAATCCATTCTTGAAGATTCAGGTTTACTAAACTCGCGGACAGCAGGCTAATTTATCTCCTTGCTACAAGACCTAATCTTACATAATCTGTGCATATCTTCTCATAGTTTATGCAAGATCTAAATGAGACACATTAGCAAGCCGCAATGAAGGTTGATCGATATATAAAGGGAACATTCGGTTAAGGTATCTTCTTTACCACCAACTCTGATTTCCGTCTAACACGTTGGTGCAATTCGGATTGGGCAGCATGTCCCTTAACACGTCGCTCTCTTATTGGATGGTTTGTACAACTTGGTACTTCACCAATATCTTAGAAAACAAAAAACAAAACACTGTCTCATGTTCATCATCCGAAACTGAATATCATGTCATGAATGCAGTGACAAAAGAACTCATATAGATAAAAAAACTTTTACTCGATCTCGGCTACAACCATCAAGCACCGATGACAATTATGTGTGATAGCAAAACGGCAATACATATCAGTGCCAACCCGGTATTTCATGAACAAAGTATGTTGAAGTAGAATGCCATTTTGTTCGTGATGAAATCTTGAGAAAAATAGTTCAACCGTAACATGTCTCAACGAAAGACCAACTCGTTGATATACTCACTAAGGCTTTGGGAAGAACGAAGTTCGAAGTATTTCAATCCAAGCTGAGAATTCATAACTTAAATGATCTACCTTGAGGGGGGTGGGGTATTGGGGTATGATTTAGGATACTTTCCTAAATATACATATTGTAATTTGATTGGTTAATACTTTAGGATTAAGTTAAATTTACCGAATGATGGAATAGAGAACGACTTGGTTTCTCTAAGCATAATTTGTCAATAATTTTGTAAAATGTTGGTTTAGTATTTATTAATTAAAACATTCTGGTTCTTGGAAGAAGACAAGAATCAAAAGGAAACGCTTAGTGTGCAGTTCATACTTTGAAGCCAATTTAGTTATGGTTTAAGATTACAATAGCTCTAAGGAATAGGCATTTGGATACGGATTTTGGATCAGATTTTTTCAAATTTTTGGATATGTTGGTAAAGGGATTTATGATATGTTCGGATATTTAATACATTGTTCATGTTCGGTTCGGTTACATTTAGGTTCGGGTAGTTTTGAGTTTTATCAGAAACCCAAAAATTGTACTCAGGCTGTTTCACTTTATTTGATGTTTTAGAGAAATTTTCTGTTTCAAATGTTCTCACTTTTCAATGTAAAATTTCTTGTATGTTTATGTTTTGTAACTGCTTGTATCCTACATATTGATTTATTACTGGTTGATATGCTTTGAAATATTATTTTATCTTAAAAGATTGAAAACAACATGATTTTCTTAATTTGTGTGTACAAACTTTAAACATCAAACATATTGAAACATAGGGAGTATTAATACTATGTTTATGAAAGAGTGTCATTTTAACTTTTTTCACACGGACTAAGAAATTTTAGTTTTTCATAAAAAGTTGCATTAAGTATTCTAAATCAACCAATAAAAATGTACTACAATTATTCTATTGGTTAGAAAAGACAAACTCATTTAAATTTTGCATTGAAAACTTAAAATGACACTTTTTTGCAACAAAAAATTAAGGCTAAAATGACACTCTTTCAATAAGGAGGGAGTAGTCAAATGAGTTCAAAATTTATCTGAAACACAAACATATATTAATCCCAACCAGCTTAATCTGAAATGTATATAAACCATTTATATCATCCATACATTTATGTATACTTTCAATAAACAAGAATATAAAGTCATTTAAAAGAGAGAAAGACTAAACATATTCCAAAATCGGAGCATAAAGAGACAAAGACTAAACATATTCAAAGACTAAACATTTAAACATATTCATCTTTTCTAAACATGCTCAAACAAAATACTTGATGTATCCCCCATCCAAATAAGCATTCTAGAAATACATTAGAGATGATATTATCTTTGTGATCTGTTACATACTTGACTCTAATGATAAGTTCTTTTAGACGCCAATGCATATCAATGTATTGCGTTGTATCACTATATAACTTGAACTTGATACAAAACAAATGAACATAAATCAATACTGGAAAGTTGTCTATTAGTTAACATAAGTTCATAACATTACATGTGATTTGAGAAACCCATATATCTATCGTTAGTGAAACAATTTGTTTGTTGTTAATAAGCCATTGTCTAAGAATAGTCTTCCTCTTAACATACATCTCAACAATATCTCTTGTTGGTGTCATTCCTAAATGTGGATTGTACAATCAACTCTCAATGGAAGCTATTGGAAGCTCTCCTAGAACAATCAACTCATTACATGTTTCTCTGAATCCATGTTCACTCACTTTTTCATTCTTCAAACTCCCTTGAGTGTTAATAACCACTTGGCTCTCATTCTTACCTCGACCATCTATCCATGCTTTATAATTCATAGAAACATTAAGGTGATTCTTCAGGTTTGTAGTTCTTGAGGTTGGACAAGCAAACTCGTTTTTATAGTAGTGGCATATACATTTCTCACAGTTTTTCTTCAATTCAAGTGAAGTGAGTCCATACAATTGATGTTGTTTGAAATATCTTCCTAGCACTTGTAAACCAAGGTGTTTATTGTTTTCTTTTACCCCTTTCATCCGAATCTTGAGTCCCAAACTCATCTTCTTCTTCATCTGTGTCTCTATTTTCTTGAGTGGGAGTCTCGGAGATGACAAAAGCGTGAATAACACCAAATGAATAAGGATCTACTTCGTAAACATCAAGATAAAATCTAAATTCCAATATATCCAGGACCTATATTCGTGTTATAGAATATACTAATGATGCAAATGAACCAAGAGTTGTAAAATCTAAATTCCATAACTATTATTGTTATGATATCTGCGCGCCTTCTGTTTTTTTAAAAAAATATATTTATTTTAGTTTGTACATTTGGTTTTTTCGCTGGTTTTTGTGTCTATGGCAACACTATGAACTACTCCGACTCTACTTGTTTCTGAAGATAGTTGTTGGTTTAGTATATCTGATGATGCAGTTGAAGATGTGGCCCTGTTCAAAAAGATAAAATCTCAGCATCATCTTCCTCTATTGTTGATAAATCAGACTTCCGCGAATATGTCAAACAGTCGAAGATGGGCGAAAACTGAAAGAATCAACTTCTTCTTTTACTACGGTACAACAACATCATCATAAGACGGTAGTAGTCACTGGTCACAGTACAAATAGCCGCAAAAGTTGTACCATTTCTCTACAATTTTTCATGGAGTAGACAAAACACTAAAAATATTTCTTGGTGCGGTTTTGTAAAGGAAACAAACTAGATACCAAGCAAATGAGGTAAAGGAAAGAAAACAACTAGGCTAGTGATAAATCGATTTCTCCTTATTGATATTGTGCAAGTTATTAAAGAGTAAGCCTAGACGATCGAAAGAGATAGAGACTCGACAAGATGAATGATAAACGGCGTGGTTTTCCTTTGTTTTAATTTCAAGCACTCGAGGTAAGAGCAAGCTCTATTTCCTCCAGTGACCTTCCTTTGGTCTCCACCACGTTTCCTGCAATGTACATCACGGCAAGGATGCAGACTCCAGCGAAACCCAAGTACACACTGCTGATTCCGAATTTAGTCACAACGCTTAAGAAATAGAGTCCAATAACAAAGTTTGAGATCTGACACCGCAAAAGAAAAGCATTAGAAACGGAGAGAGAAAAAAAAAACCCTGTTTTGAACTATAGAACTGATAAATATAAGTACCCAGTGCATGCCGAGAGATAGAGCAACGGCTTTTGCTCTGATTCGGGATGCAAATATCTCTGGAAGTAGAAGAGCCGGTACCGGGCCAGCACCAAGTGAAAATGACAGGACATATCTGGTTTAAACAAGCGAGCAGAAGTGCCAGTCAAGTCAAATACAGAGAGGCTTAAGAATTTTGAAAACGTAACATAAAGATTTGACTTACAGAACAGTTCCAACAACAGCAAGAGTGCCTGAATATGCAGCAAGAGCCTTCCATGTGAAGGACAAAGACAGCAACAGCATAGACAATGCCTTTTCAATTTCAAAAAAAAAATCACAAGTCTAGATTAGCCCCATCAAGCGCAAAAATGGCTATGCGAGCTGAGATTTGAATCATATACCATTCCACCAAAGCTAGTAAGTAGAAGACTTTTCCTTCCCATTTTGTCCATTAATGACGAAGCAACAGCAGTGCCTGCAACAGGATTTTTATCAGGTATTTTGTTCACCCAAGTTGGAACTCAATGGGACATGAAAAGAAAACGAACCAAAGACGTTTGATGCTCCAACAAGAGCACTGGCTGCAACATCAGATTGGATTCCGGCGCTACGGAACACTGATGTAGAGTAGTACACAACTGCATTTATCCCTGCTAACTGTTGAAACAAGAAGAGAGCTGCACCTACGCTTACAACTACAATAAAAATAGACAAAAAGATACGTAAAATAGATCAATAAAAAAGAGGTTGGAAAGAAATTTCTTGGCTAATCTAGCTGCTTTGATTATAAGCATGACAATGAATCTATAGAAGGTCTTGCATTACCTTTCCAGTATCGACTGCTGAATAGATCAAACCATCCTGCCTCTGGCTCAGAAGAACCTTGACCAGAGGTTGATAAGTCACGCACTAGTTCAACAACTCTTTCTTTACCATACAGAGTTTTGATGGCTTTTTCAGCTTCAGAGACTTTTCCTTGCTGCAAATTGATTTCCATGACTTGTTAAAAGTTTATCACAGTTAAGTGTGAGTTGCGTCCCCTAGAGTGTACCTGAACGAGCCACCTTGGGCTTTCTGGAGAAAAAGACATTCCTATGGCCAATAAGACAGAAGGGATGACAGCAACACCAAACATCGTCCTCCACCTGGAAATTCATGAGATCAAAAACTTACACAAATACAATATTCGACAATTTAAAAAGGAATATATATATATATATATATATACAGTTCAAATGAATCAGAAAGAATTCACATACCATAGAGGGTTTGCTGCAAGGGGTAAACCAGCTATCAAGGCTGCAAGTATTCCTATACATATGAACAACTGATTCACAGATCCGAGTGCTCCCCGGATTTCTGTTGGAGATATCTGACACCCATCAGCACAATCTTCAGTAACATCACAAATAACAAAATGTCTGACATCTATAAGTTAATTCTGCAAATATTTTGAAACTCATTGTAAAAACAACCTCAGATATGTAAAGTGGTACAATGGCTGACGAGATTCCGATTCCAATTCCTGCGAGCAGACGTCCCACAATCATAGTCTGCACACTCTGAGCTGTTGCACTGGAAATCAGAAGACAACCAGTGCATTAAAGACCACTTAACTTACCAGTTCCCACCAATAGGTTTTACTTAGTGTTCAAAAAAACTACCATAAGAAAGCTCCAATGGCAAGCGGGATAGCATCCAATTGAAATGTTCTTGTTCGTCCAAATTTGTCAGCTAATGAACCTCCAGTGAATGAACCAACCGTTGCACCAGCAAGCAGTGCACTGACGATCCATCCTGCTCAGAGGCAATCAAAGAGGATTACCAGTGATGAGCTTGGCTAACAATCACAACAAGAATAAAAAAGCCATGAATATGTCCATAAAGATAGTATAACGTTAGAAGCCATATTTCAGTTCCTCTTAATGTTTATATCAACAGGAGGGGTAAGGGCGAAGTCAATCAGATACTTGCCTTGCAAAACAGTATTATCGGCGATCCCAAGATCCTTAGCAAGGTATTCAAGAGCTCCATTAACTACCCTGATTCAATCCAATGGAACATCCTCGTCATCTCTATCTAGAAACATCTACAATTACACCAAGACGAAACAAGAAAGTGATTCAAGTATAGTAACTCCTACCCAAGATGATAACCAAACAATATAGCACCAAGGCAAGCAACACCAACAAATGGCAAAACCGTTCCGGAGCTTTTCGCTTCGGATCTCAGAGGCAGAGCTTCTTCTGCATCTCCATCTACATTCAATCCTCAAATCATTAGATGTTTACTTAAAAAGCCACAAGCATAGCCACCTAGAAGAAGATTATTACCAAAAAAAGAGACGGAATCTTTTAATTTTAGTAAGAAATAGTACGCAATCACAGAATCTAAGTACAAACATATAGATGAACAATCGAAGACGAACCAGAGGAGGCTTGGGCTCTGACAGATCGAGCTTTGACCGAAGAGAAACTCATAACTCTTTGGATCCCGTTTTCAGCACGAGCAAGCTTCGCTCCCATGGCTTTCGAACCAGAACAATGGAGTGGTCTATGGAAAGAGCCCGTGGCGAGATGGATTCCGGTAGTAGTCACCGATCCGTTGTAGAGGTTAGAGAAGTTCCGTTTCTGAAACGCAAACGCCGCGTTTCCTTTAACCGCATACGTTGACGACTGCATTTTTTCCCCCTTTTATAACTGTATCTGCGATGAAAAAGAGAGCAGATTAGTCAAAAATAAAGGAGAAAAGATCGCATTTAATCCAAAAAGAAAAGTAAGCGATTGATGAACACGGCACATCAGAGAATAGGAAAATCGACGCATTGATGGCGAGAAAGAGAGAGAATCGATCGCGACTTGTTAACAAAGCGAAACTTCAGAATTGAAAGACGAACAACAAAAAGAAACAGAAACGAAATTACCAGAAAAACTTCGGAGACTCCGCGGAGAGAAAGAGAGCTTTATCAGAGATTTTAATGGAGAGAAAACTTACTTCAGAGCTTGATGATTGTCGTTATCAACAACATATAACTTTTCAAGTTAAAATGCGAAAAACAAAAATGATATAAAATTTTGTTTCCTTATGATTCTTAGATATTTTAATAATTCATATTTATCCAAACCATAAGCATAGTATTTTCATTTTATTAAGGCATTTCTCTTTATTACAAGATATCTCCAACTTAATAAATATTCATTTTAATAGGTAACTCCACCAAAGTTAGCCTATAATCAAATGAAATTCTTGAAGACATTTTATCCATTTTAGTTAGAATAAATATTTTTCCTAACTAAACTTGTTTAAAAATTACATATGAATGGAAACTGCCGAATGAATGGCGTAATTAAAATATCGTTTCACCAATCAAAATTTCAAATTATTTTCATGGTCCTTAACCATAAATTGACATGTAAATAATAATCTTTTGACCAAATGTGCCCGTATCTGAAACCATGTTGGCAGTATATATCTTCACAAATCATTTTTATCATTTTCGTAAATTATTTCTGGGCAAATGTGTGGTTACTGGTTAGACTATTTTTATCGGACAAAAAGTAAAATATGTAAATGTTATAAAAGAAAAAAAAGAAATTGAAGAAAATGAGGTGGGATCCGCAAGAGCCGATATGGCAACTGTGGATTTTCTGGATTAGATTTTGGATGACGTGGTGCACACGTGACAGATAAGAATACTCACGTGCCTTCATTACATAATGACGTATATAAATTTAAAAGCCCATTATCAGAACAATTTGGGCCTGTATTCTAGGCCCTAGGCCCGTTAATACATAACTTAACTCATTTTCTAAGATCTTTATCTCCCTTGGATTGGGCATTCGGTTTTTGGTTCGGGTTCGGCTCGGATAATTTAAATTACTCGGTTAGCATTCAAGTTATTTAAAAATTTGGTTCGGATCTATTCGTGTTCGGTTCTATTTTTTTTATTAGATTCCGAAGTGGAACCTTAAATCCAAAAAATCCATAAAAAATATAAATTACCCGAACAACCTAACTAAAATCCAAGTTAATAGAATCAAAAACCCGAAATATCGAACAAAAACTCATAAATATCTGAGTTACCTTACTAAAACCCTATTTTTCTACCTAAAATCCTAATTATCCTATCACAGTTATATATATATATATATATATACGGATTTTTCAGTTATACTTTCGGGTTTCGGTTCGGATTCGATTTTTCGGGTTGAGATATATAGAAACCGTTCAGATTATTTTGAAGAACGATTCGGTTTCAGTTTTTTCGGTTTGGATTTTGGTTTATATCAGTTAATTGTTTTTTTGTTTGTTTGTTAAAGGACATAGCAGTTCATTGTTGTATCTCAAATAAACGGCTTCGCTAAAAAAATTACTTCAACTCGAGCAAGAAGCGAAACAGTGAAGACTTTTGTGTTAAGGATTCAGTTAAGGAATCTCAAGATTTAATCTTGTAATGAAGTATAGTGAAAATGGTCATTAAGCAACAAATTTTTCACTACTATGTTACTGTTGACACTGGAGATTCGAGAATGATTAGTTTCAAAGTTTCAAAACTGAAAATCACAGAAAGTAGTCTGCAAATAGAATATTAAAAATTGTAAATAAGAAACTCAATCAAGAGAGTTTTTTCATCCTAAATACCACAAAACGGAATCAAAAACTCGCTCTCTATTCTGATCACATGATTCTTCACCATCTTAAGCTTCGACTGGGTACTCGAAAACAACATCTTTTCCAGTCAGCTTACGGTACACACCCATCATTGTCTCAAGCTTGTACTCTGTGTTGTTTCTTTCCTTGGTATCCAAATACACCTGTTACATAATCAAAACAAAACTATAAAGCTAAGCTCAAAAAGTATCAAGAGATAGATAATATGATATACCTTCGTGATCTTGGAACCATCAAGACGGTAACGAGTACGTTTTCCAACAATCTCAGCAGGGTAAGCAACATCCTCAAGCATAGCTTCATGAACAGAGGTTAAAGTTCTGTTACGTGGCCTTTGAACAGCAGCACCTTTCTTAGGTGGTCTCATGATCCTTCTTGTGGTAACAAAGACAACATCCTTTCCACTAAACTTCTTCTCAAGCTCTCTAACAAGACGAGGATGAATCTTGCGGAAAGCTTTCCTCAATCTGAATGGAACGTAAATCACAACAGCTTTGCGGTTTCCAGAGATGTCCATGTTACTGCAATGACAAATCAATTTAAGTTTATTCGTTGATAAAAGACTTAAGCAGTGTGTAATCAAGGAAACGAGAAAACAAAAAAAACAACATACACAGCTTGGTTAATGTAAAGATCTTTCAACTCGCTTTTCAACTCTTGGTTAGTGTTCTCCAAATCAAACAAAGCCTGAGCAACTTGCTCCTCGCATTCGGTTGGCTCTGCATTCTTGTCCTTCTTAATCTTGTTCTGAGCCGAAAACATCTTCACAGATCTTTAAACAAAACAGCAAATGGTGACCATTTTAGGCTACTGAAATTACTTAATAGATTCCCAAATACTTAGCTTTTCTGATTAATGACAAAAGCATAGAAACAAAGCTGTTGCAATCTATCATGAAGAAAGTTTGAAATTTCAGAATCGGCGTTCGTTGATTTGTGTGTAGAGAGGCCTTAAACTAAACCATTGTGTTAGAGACCAAAAACTATTAACAAGACCAATATAAAAAGTTGAAATCTTTCACTACTCCACACTAAAGTGAGCTATAAGGTTTTAGAGAAAACATTTGCATCGCCATCAAGAAAAACTGAACAAAACGTAGTTGAACAAATTCGCAATATAACAATGGACCATAACGAAGAAAAAGTGAAATCCTTTGCGACGTACCAGGTAGCAGAAACGGAGGCGAAATCTGCAAGAACGAAGAAGAAGCCTAGATTGAACAGAAAAGTTGCGGCGTCTCTTCAGAAACAACAGTTTGGGTAAAATGAGGTCTTTAATGTTTGACGATTAGGGTTTCGAGATTTGTGTGTGATTAGTTATGGGCCGTAAAAGGGTTTTGAACACATTAGACCCATTATCTTTTATATTTTACCCAAACAACACCGTTTATAATTTAGCCCAAAGACACTAACAATAAAACAAATATTATTAACCGCAATTACATTTACTTTTATTCTTTTTTTTTTTTTAACAAACAGATATTTATTAATGAAAAGAGTCATTACATAAAAGAGTATTGAGAAAAATTAAAGGATAATCATAAAACATAAAGGGGATACTATTGTGTATTTGATCCGCACATCGATTTGATTTCCTTCCAATCCACTAAAATTGTACATCTTCAAACTTCTTAGTCCACCAAATGATATCTCTAATCCAATTAGTCCACTCAAAAAAAAATTTGTTGTCTCATGAGAAGCTTATATAAACTTTGGTTATCTCATTCAAAAGTGACTTTCTCATATCCCCTAATCCAAGCATTTTGCATTGCAATAACTAGTGCCTGCATTTCTGCTTCAATGACATTTGAAACATGGTTCCCTGTAGCTTGACCAGCTCCTATGAAGGTACCTAATGAGTCCCTGATCACCCATCCTGCAGTGGCAACCTGGCAGGAGTTTGCGGATCGATAAAACTTGCATCATAGTTGATCTTGAGGTCTTGGTCTCGTCCATCCTGAGCCATTGTGTTGAATAGCAGCTCTTTGTTGAACGTGTGATTGGGCATGTGAGTGATCCTGATTAGCTTCCATCCATTCTTCCAAGTCAGAACCTGCACATTGAACAATACTCTCCCAAGACAAAAGTTTTTGTTGAAAGAAATGCTTATTTCTTGCTTTCCATAACCACCATAGGATGTACAATGGTAAGTAAGGAAAATATGAATATGAATTTATAGGTGACCATTCAATTAAATAAGCTAATTTATCTTCTATATTAACATAAGAGTCCAATAGATCCAAACTAGATGAATTGATATTATTTCAAACAGCAATTGTTTCAGGACATTCAAAGAAAATATGGTTTATTGTTTCTAGCTGTTGGCATCTGAGACAGAGACCTTGAGGTGTAATATGCTTACGTCTAAGCTGTGCACCAACAGGGAGGATATTTGACAGTACCTTTCACAGAAAGTGTTTAACCTTTCGAGGAACATTGCTTTGCCATATTTTACGTTTTAAAAGTATAGTTGTAGTTAAAGTTAAGGGTAATGTGTTAGTTGAATCAATATGGGAACCAACCCAATATCCAGACTTAACTGAAAACTCCCCATTGGGAATATAATGCCAACCTAAGGCATCAGGACATTGGTCTTTGGTCAGTTTAATGGAAAGTATCACAGCAGCATCAGTTGCACTAACATAATCTCTAACCTTAGTTTCATTCCAAGTACCAAAATGATTATTAATTCTGTGAAACCTTTGTGAGCTCTTCAGAAGCAAATTGACTTTTGTTTGGAGGTCTAGGGGGATTAAGTGGCAACCAATTATTCTCCCATATACGGGTATTACAACCATCCCCAATCAAAACCCGCAACCCCTTATGAAACAAATCTCTACCAGCTAAAATAGATCTCCAACCAAAGGAGTTATGAATCCCTTTAGAAGCTTGAAGAAAATTACCAGTAGAGTAATAGCGACCTTTCAATACTCTAGCTAGCAAGGAGTTAGGATATTTTATCAGTCTCCAGCCTTGTTTTGCTAACAAGGCCTGATTAAACAATTCTATATCCCTAAACCCCAACCCTCCTTCGTTTTTAGGTATTGCAATCTTCTCCCATGTTAACCAATGTTTACCTTTATGGTTATCTGACTTTCTCCACCAGTATTGAGCAATAGCTCTATTGATCTCTGCACATATACCTTTTGGTAACTGAAAACATGTCATTGAATAAATAGGCATTGATAAACCTATTGATTTTAAAAGAATCTCCTTCCCAGCTTGTGACAAGAATTTATGACTCCACCCTTCTGTTCTTTGTTTTATCTTTTCAACTATATAAGAGAATAGATCTATTTTCTTTCTTCCAAACTGTGGGGGAAGACCTAAATATTTACCATTGCCACCTTCATTATGAATGTTTAAAGAATTCCTTATCCTTGTTTTCATAAGTTCATGTACTTTACTACCAAATGTAACTGATGACTTCTGGAGGTTAACCATTTGTCCAGATATCATCTCATAAGTAGTAAGGATCCTCTTAATGACATTAGCTGATGATATGTTTGCTTGACAGAAAAACATAGAATCATCAGCAAACAATAAATGTGTGATTGCTGGCCCTTGATTACTTATTTTAATACCCTTAATGAGTTTTGCTTTAGCTGCTGTGTTAAGCATATGACTTAAAACTTCAGAACATAGAATGAAAAGATAGGGAGATAAAGGATCTCCCTGTCTCAATCCTCTTTTAGGATAGAACTTATCACTAGGTGAACCATTTATTAGTACTGAAAAAGATACTGAATTAACACAGTATAAAATCCACTTTGTCCAAAGTGGGTGAAAGCCTAGTTTTTGAAGAACTAATTCCAGGAAGTTCCAATCTAACTTTTTATTAAGCTTTAGAGATATCTGTCTTAATGGCCATAAATGAACTAGAGCAACGTCTTCTTACCTTTAAACTATGTAGCAATTCATGGGCAATCATGACATTGTCTGTGATCATTCTATTAGGGATAAACGCAGATTGTTCTTCAGATATTAAACTAGACAGAATTGGCCTTAATCTATTAACTAAGAGTTTTAAAATCACTTTGTAACTTACATTACAGAGTGCAATTGGCCTGAAGTCAGCCATTGTAGAAGGATAATCTACCTTTGGTATCAAACAGACATTTGTGTGGTCTAAGTCTTCCTCCAAAAAGCATGTGCTGAAGAAATTCTTCACCATTGTGTATAGTTGTGGGTGAACTTCTTCCCAAAACTGCTGGTAAAAGTCACATGTGAAGCCATCGGGGCCAGGTGCCTTAGAGGGTGCCATTGCAAATAGAGCTATTCTAATTTCATCTAGAGTAACTGGTTTAATGAGAGCCCTATTCATTTCTGTGGTGACACGAGTGTTAAAACCATCAAAAATAGAATGAGAATGACCTGTATTACTATTGTTGTTTGAGAACAGACCTTTAAAGTAGTCCACTGCAACCTTGGCTATATTGCTTTCTGAATGATGTAAGTTACCATGTTGGTCAAAAATAGCAGAAATCCTATTTCTTGCCCTTCTGTTTTTAGCACAGGCATAGAAGAATTTTGTGTGCTTATCACCTAGTTTTAACCAGTCGTTTCTGCTTTTTCTTTTCCAATATATTTCCTCATTTTGGTATGCCTTGTGTAATTCTTTTCTAAGGTAATTTATATCTGCTGTTGGTCTACTATTCAAGATGCTTGTACTAAGAAGATTCTTTAATCTTATAATCTCATCATAAGAATTACACCTATTTCCCCTTTTCCACCTAGCAATACTACTCCTGCATCTACTCATTCGATCAGTCCAAGAGAGCCCCTCTGCTCTATTCCAGCACTGGTGGATCATATCCTGAAAGTCCTCATTTGAAGCATAACGACCATCATATTTAAAGAACAGTTTCTTTAGTTGGTGACCAAATTCAGCAGTTAAGATGATTGGTCTATGATCACTAATACCAATATCTAAATACTCAGCTGTCAAGACAGGAAACAGAGTTGCTCCTTCAGTGTTTGAAACTGCTCTGTCCAGACAACAAAACACATCATGGCCACTTCTTTTTCCATGCCATGAGAATCTATTCCCTATGGTTTGTAAGTCCTCAAAGTCACAAACATAATACAAATTTCTCAGTGGGATAAAGGTCCTCTCTGCTCTTATATTTCCCCCTTCCTTTTCATGACTAAATCTTAATTCATTAAAATTCCCTACAGCCAGCCAAGGTCCTTGTCTATTTTGAGCAATGTGTTTCATTTTAGTCCAATTTATATATTGTAAGGCTGGATTAGGATTACCATACACACATAACAAGTAGAGAATACTTCCATTAATGGTAACAGATACATCTATGATATTAGGGGAAGAAAATAAAACTGAAACATCAAGAACATACTTCCACATTAGAATTAGACCTCCACTAAGACCCCTAGGTGAAACAATAAAACTATTTTGATAACCTAATTCATCAACTATTGACTTAACATAACTAGACTGTTGCTTTGTTTCCATCAGGTACATGATATCCGGGAGATGCTTCTTGCTTATCTCCTTTAGATGTCGAACTGCGAGGTCATTACCCAAGCCTCTGCAGTTCCAACTTAGGATCTTCATGGGAAACTTGGTGGCTCAGAGCCCACCGCACCTCTAGTTGTGTGTTGATCAATTACTGCTTCAGCCACTTGAAACTCAGTTGTTGTATCTTGAATCTGTTCAAGAGGCTGAACACTTGAACTTCCTAACTCCTGCAACTTTCTTTTCTTTGTTGTAACACTTGCTATGGCCTTCATGTTTTCACTGTAGAAAGGGTCAGATGAAGGTTCCATATCCCATTCATCTGAGAACATGGTTCTCATAGCCCCATGATCCATTGTTTCAGCCAACTCTACATGTCCTTGGGGCAGCAGATGATTAAGCCCCACCTCATTGTTGATATCATCCATTATAGCTTGGACTTGTGCTTCTGCCTCCTCATGTGCATTTTCCTGTGCTGCATGATCTTCTTCAAGATCAATTTCTTCAATAATGATCCCCCCATGACCATGTGGAGCAGGAACATCATCATCACCACTGCTATCACCATCAGAAGCAGGATGAATTCCTCCATTTTGAATGAGGCAAGCACCAAAATCATGTGTTAGCCTACCACATGCAACACATAAGCCTCTCAACCTCTCATATCTGAGTGAAAGGAGGGTGTTTTCTCCTAATGAAAACTGGAAGTTTTGAACAAACTTTAGTGGATCATCCACATTCCAGTTTAATATAACCCTCACATACTCCATACGGTATCCATTAACTGGATCAAAATCAACCTCCAACAGCAGTCCTAAGGCCCTACCAATCACTGTAATGACCTGATGGTTTAGGAATTGAAAGGGAATTCCTCTTATCTGCACCCAGAATGGGATGAACTGCAGATCAAATGGACCAACATCTGGAGTCCACCTTACCAACACCAACATCCTGTCTGCAAAGGCCCATGGTCCCCTCCTCAGGACGTTTTCCATTGATTCTTGTGATGGGAACAAGAATTGAAACCTTCTGCCTTCAATGATGCGGCTATGAACAAGCCTCCCTAGGCCTCAATTGCGAGGCATTGTGGCCACAATGGCTCTTAAGTTTTGTTTCCTTGGGATTAATGGTCTACCTATGAGTCTAAACCTATTCTCTGCCATTGCTTCATCTAGCAAGGCCAGAGGGAGTGCAATTGGTGGATCATTGATCCCCAATTCAATTTCTTGGATTGTCCTTCCAAGGTTTTCAGCCATGGAATTTGTGAAATTAGGAGTTGTTTTAAGAGAGTTTTGTTTAATTTTCAATTTCAGAGAAAATGATAAACAATCATAAAGTAGAAGATTAGAGTTTACTTGCGAGATTTTTGTGAATTTGTAGGCGTTTGTGTAACCGTTGCGAAGCAGTTGAAGACCATCACCCCACTTCATGGATCGTAGAATGAAGATAACTGATCGCATCCTCTTGAATCCCCGAGATTTCGCAGGCATACCATCACATTGAGAAAACATCCCTGATTGATTCCAGATGTGTCGAAATTGGGCAAACCGGTGAGCAGCAGTTGGTGATGTCGGAGCCACCGAAAAAATCGCAAAATTAATCGCCATTAAGTATTGAAATTGAACTTACTTATGATCACGATTATTTTACTAAAAACACAACTATTATTTTTTAATTGTGTGAAGTCTATTTACATATATGCACTCGTGGCTGTGCTATTGAAACTCTTTCCTTCTTTTTTTTTACGATTAGAGGAGAAACAAATCATGGGAAATTAAAATATATATGCATTTTGTATATATATTTTTTTGTCAAACGCATTTTGTAGATACTTAAAGAAAACAAGTAGGTGATAAAATTACATATTACATATGGGAATACAAGCAGTTTTTTGTTTTATATATAATTGATTACATATTTACAGAAAAATACTCCATAAGGTTAACGTCAAACGATATTTAAAACATTTTAGAACATTGTCAAATATGGCATGTATTATTTTTGGAAGAATTCGTTAAAATATCACAAAAAGTTCAAATTTCAATAATATCACATATTTTGAAAAGTTTCAAAAATACCACACTCTCAAATGTTCCAAAAAATACTACAAACCTTAAAAATGAAGTTTAAAGGTTTAGAATTTAAAATTTTGGATTTGGTTTTAGAGTTTAAAATCGCACAAAAATTAGGTATCTTTCAAAAATACCACACATTCCGAAAAGTTCCAAAAATATCACACATTCCCAAATTTAGAATTTAGGATTTAATTTTTAAGGGAGAATGGTTTGGTTTTGGAGTTTTATGATTTAAATCATAAATTTTAAAGTTATTTTAAATTTGTAGTATCTTTGGAACAAAAACTTATTTGTAGTACTTTAGGAAAAAATTGTGGAATTTCATTGCGAACAAGACTAAGGTATTCAACTATATTCCCAAAAATAAGTTAATTTGAAATTTTTATTAATCTTGATATTAAATTTGATACCAAAATTTACACTAACAAGTTAACATGACACTTTTATTATTTTAGTAAGGAAATTTGAAATTTTTATTAATCTTGATATTAAATTTGATACCAAAATTTACACTAACAAGTTAACATGAGACTTTTATTATTTTAGTAAGGAACAATTTAAAAACTAACTTAAATTATATATGAAATTTGAATAATATACCATCTATATGCATAATTTGAAAATACACTTTTATATATTTTTATGACAAAAATACCCTTATTTTTATTAGTTAAATAATTAATTTCAGATATAAAGATAATTTTCTTAATTAAATTAATTATAAAAACATAATTAATTTTTTTTAAAGTTATTGTTGGTTTTTTATCTCTCTTGACTAATAGAATTTCCATTTGAGTTTTGCTAAAGTTAGTTTGTTGTATAATTGATTTTTATTTCATTATACGTTGACTTATACTACAATAGTTGACATATTTTGTGGTACGAAAGTGTTTTTGTATAGTATACATATTAAAACTGTTGATTTGTTTTTCATCCTCGTCGACTTATTTTTTGTATCTTGTTGATATGTTTTCTTAAGTATAATTAGGTAAATTTTTGTTGATTTGTTCTTAGATTGACTTATTCAACTATTGATTTATAAAATTAATTTGACTTTTATTTAGATCAAATTTATATCATAGTTAACTTATATTTTTTTGTTGATTCTTGTTGAAGTCGATATATTTGTATACTCAATCTATATGTTTTTGTTTGATTTTTTTCATAGTCGATATGTATTTGATATTGACTTAGTATTAATGTTCGTTGATTTATATTTTTCATGTTGATCAAACTAAATTTTGTATATGATTTATAAATATAAAATATTCAAATAAAATAATTTTAAATTACAAAAAATAAAAGGAAAAATCATTAGCAAAAATGTTATAGATTTCAAATTGCATTTAAAATGAAGTATAGTTTAGCAAAATTATCCTTTTAGTAACACAATTTTAGATAACATTTACTTTTAAATAGAAGTAGTATTTACTAATGATCCCTGAGCTTGTAAGGTATGGTCATCGAGCCACGAAATAATATCAGAGAAGACACGTAGAATCATGTCGTCTGGTTCGCCTTCAAGCAGACAATGATAAGCATCTTTATACAATACTATCTTCTTGTCTGAACTTTTCGCTTTCTTATACAATTCTCTGCTCACTGATGGATCTGTTACTGTGTCAGCTTCTCCATGTAGAATCAATATCGGCAAAGAAACCTGCAATGATCAAATTAATAAACATTTGATGTTTTCATGTTTCTTCATTCATACTTTTTTTACCTTTTGCAATTGTTGTTCAATTTCTTCAGTTGTTCGAAGTAATTCTACTGCAGTTCGCAAACGCGGTTTGCTAATATAGCAAATGATATTATATTGTGTCTGCTAAATTTTAAACAAGAAGAAGAAATCGTTTTAAGTAAAAAATAAGGTGATAAGTTCGTAAACATGTAATTATATTACCATGTCTTTCTTTTTGAGATCTCTAAAAGCAGCTTTGATTAAATCCTTTTGTGGAACCAACTTGTGTTTTGGTAAGACATTGGCTAGACCGATCAAAATCCGTTTTAGTAGTGGCGGTGGGACTAGATCATCTGCGATCTACAAATTTCATGTCAAAATTATGATTTGTATATTGGCGATGCTGAAAAGAAAAAGAAAAGAGAAGAGTCTTTACTTTACACATTGGTGCTACTAAGACAGCACCAGTCCAAACATTTGGTTGTTTGAAATGTATTTTGAGGGACACTGCTCCACCCATTGACTCCCCAAATAGAAAACTTGGTAGTGAACTATATTCTGGATTCGCTGCTACCAAAAAGATTCACAATTTATTCTAAAATGAAGTTTCGAGTAGAAAGATTTTCAATCTTACCAGTTTCAATAATAGTATAATGAATAAAGTACTCAACTTCATTTATTATTTTATTTTGAAGTTGAACTCTTGGAATTATTCCACTTTGGCTTAACGATGAGGAAAACTACACTAATAGAATACTGTTTAGTCTCTCTAACTCCATCTCATTCGAATGAATCTCACCAACATCTAGATGTTGCATTAAGATGTTGTTCGTTTTCAAATCTATACTTAATATCTTGATACTCTATCTAGATGCAATTTTGTTCGT
Source organism: Iberis pinnata (assembly GCA_900406425.1). Taxonomy (NCBI): domain Eukaryota; kingdom Viridiplantae; phylum Streptophyta; class Magnoliopsida; order Brassicales; family Brassicaceae; genus Iberis; species Iberis pinnata. The sequence goes on from OVBE01002453.1 coordinate 24,099, forward strand.
TTATGAATTTGTTAAAATATCCAGATACATTTTGTCAAAAACAACATTAATTTTTATTCGAAAAATCCGGAAACGTGTTTTTTCGCCAAAAACGAGTAACCATTTTTTCGCCGAGAATGCGAAACCGGATTTTTTTAGCAAAAAACACGGAAACCAACCAAAAACGAGAATCACATTTTTTCGACAAAAACAAGGAGCTACGTTTTACTAAAAAAAACGCGAACGCACTTTTTCCGACAAAAAAGCGGAAACACGTTTCTATTTTCCAAAAATGAGGAACTTCCTCAATTTTTGTGGGAAAACACGAAAAACCCTTTCTGCAATCTCGGCAAAAAACCGCGCTTGCACGATTTTGGCAAAAAACCGCGTTTGCACGGTTACGGTGAAAATGGCGTTTGCACGATTTCAGCAAGAAACTGCGTTTGCACGGTTTCGACAAAAAACCGCGTTTGCACGGTTTTGGAAAAAAACCGCGTTTACACGATTTCGGCGAAAAACTGCATTTCCTCGATTTTGGAAAAACCCGCGTTTTCTCAATTTCGAAAAAACTGCGTTTTCGCGATTTTGATAAAAACAGTGTTTTCGAGATTTTCGCGAAAAAACCGCGTTCACATGATTTCGGCGAAAAAACGTGTTTCCGCCATTTCAGCGAAAAATCGCGTTTACATGGTTTCGGCGAAAAACCGCGTTTTCACCACTTTGGCGAAAAACCGCGTTTTCTTCATTTCGGTGAAAAATCGTGTTTGCACGATTCTGCAAAAAACCGCGTTTTCGCGATTTTAGCAAAAACCCATGTTTCTTTCAATTCGGCGAAAAATCGTGTTTCCACGATTTCGACGAAAAGCCGTGTATGCATGATTTTGGCAAAAAAACCCCTTTTTTGCGATTTCGACGAAAAACAGTGTTTCTACAATTTTGGCGAAAAATTGCATTTCCGCGATTTCGGAAAAAAAAACTATGTTTCCATGATTTTGGCAAAAAACCCGCGTTTCTGTGATAAACCGCGTTTTTACGATTTTTGGCAAAATTTGATATTTCGACGAAAAACTGCATTTCAACAATTTTGGCGAAAAACCGCGTTTCTGCGTTTTCGGCCATAAAACGTATTTTTTCAAAAAAATAAAAAATTTCACATTTGAGATACTAGATGGTGCATCCAAACTCTATTTTTTAGCATCTCAAATATCTAGATACTTTAGATATTCAAAAATTATACAAAACCAACATTTTTATAATACTACTATCTAGATTTTGTGTCCAGATACCAATTCAAAATGGACCAAACGAACAATATTCTAGATATTTGCATCTAGATATTGCATCTCGATTCAGAAACAAACAGGGCGAGAGTTTTTGTTTGCATAATCGGTTTTGCAGGTACTATTAAATAAAGTAAGAGCCAGAATTTTTTTTAATGATACAACCACTCAATGCAATTTTTTTTTTTTTTACCTTTGATATTGGAGTAATGCTCAATGACATCTTCAACGAGAAGATCAAAGCTAGGAATATAGCCGTGCAAGCCTTCCGATAAGCCAAATCCATAATAATCCATAGCAAATACTCCATATCCTGACAATGCCAATCTTCTTGCAACGCCTGCATAATCCGAGACAGTAAAGCAATCAAACATGCCATATTATTTTGTATAAACTAACCTTTCGATGATATAATAAATAGAAAAACAAACACATGCCTTCAAAGAAAAAGGTACAAGTATCTCCATAACCATGGCAAAAACAAACCAACGCCTTAGGCTTAGAAGCTTCAGGAAGCCAGCTTTTTGAGAAGATCTCAACACCTCTTGAATTCACCTTATAAGACTACATAGACCGTTACAAACACTTGTCTTAAGCTGTGGACTTTTTTTTGATTCATTAAAAAAAAAGACAAAACAAATCATTCTCGTTTCTTTTACCTCCTTTGTCTTAATCCCCTGTATTGGTGTCTGCAACATCACGAAAAGCCAACATATTTAATATATAAAAAATCAGAACCTCAGGCCAAGCTGAAGCAAGTTGGTCTAAAGTCTTAACCTTTACCTTTATAACCCACCTCAAATAGTGGAAAAGAAGACAAGAAGCCCTCCTGATTCCACAGATTCATGCGACTATATAATAATAATATCGGATATGTATAGTTTTTTTACCTTGAAGAGGATATGATCGAGGTTGAGCTGAACATCTTTCAAGGAATCACGAGCATGCCGACGCCCCGGAGCTTCGTCAATATTAACCTCTTTGAGTCGCCGGAGATCATCGTTGTCTACCTTCGCCGCCGGAGCCATATAAGTTTCCTTTTTTTTTTAATTCCAGAAAAAACTTTAGAGCGTATAAATGAAAGAAACTATAATGTAAAAGATATAAATAATACAACAAGTGATGACAAATGCTACCGTGTAAAGACCTCAAAAGCTAGTGCTTTCAGAGCCATACAATCATCGTTCGAACTTTTGTATTTAATAAATTAAATGAAGGATAAAATGAGATGAAATTAAGCAAGTTACAACTTACATCAACGAGTTTTCTGGTTCTTGTCTTCTCTTTGTCTTTTATATCGCTTTCATTTCATCATGTGAATAATAATGCGAAGAGTCCAATGATTGTGTTTGAGATTTGGACACTTAAATATCCTATGACTACATACTATGGCCTTGAATGGAGAACATGATTTCATAGTACGTGGGACGTTTTTAATGGTATATTTGTAGAACTCACTATGGTGTTACCAATCACATATTTTAAAGAAACATTGGGCACTTTTGCTTTTTCTATTACAAATGAATATTCACAAGTGCGATTTGGATTGGTAAAGGAAAGTTTCATATAAATGACTACAATAATAACGCATGGTTTTACAAAAGGTCTAAATGGTGACAGCGGATCAAGCGGTGCGGGACAAAAAAATAAAGCGGGACGGTACAATTAAGTGCGGTTTTTTTTGTCATGTGTATGTTGTACCATTTAAATAAAATTTTGAAAACTTGAAACAATTTATTTATTAAATGGAATATTTTTCTGGAAATTTAATTCCATATAAATATATTAAAATAAATATATAAGTTTGAGAACTAATTCATTTTATACATATTAAAAATAATGAATACCATATATTTTACTTTTTATCATTCAACAACCATCTTGCACCGCTTATATTGTACGAATCGCAGTTGATCTACTTCCTGCACAAACTATAATTGTACCTCACCATCCCGTTGATTTTTTTTATCTGCACCGCATAATTCATTGTTACTATTCAGAGCCTATATGCTATTGCGTTTGTGTTTGTGAGTAGTCGTTATGTGATGCCACATGTGTATATTGATTCACCTCACATGCATTCTTTTCTTTCCTTGTGAGAATAAGTTCAAATACAATCACATAAGAGCTAGTTCTAGGAAAAAGACTTCAAACCCGAATTCAAATCTAATAAATGTTATTCGAACCGAGACCAACCAAAACTATAAAATATCATATTGATTAATGTTTTCTAAAAGTTTGGATATCCGAATATAAACGAGTATTATCTGAAACCGGAAAAAACCTAGAACTGATATCTGAATTTATGATTATTGTATTAAATATGTAATTATGTATAAGTTTGCTATCGTATATGTATTAGCATATTCATGAAAATTTTTAAATATTAAGTTGTGTAATTTAGTAGAGTAATGAGTTTTTAGTGTCTTATATCTTTATGTATACATTAAATTTTATAATTAAGTTGAATTAGTATAAGAAAATCTATTGTATAGTCTTGTACAATAATTTAACTTTTATAAAATATAAATTAAAATGGGAAAAGAAAAACTTTATTAAAACCAATTACTAAACTGAACTATTCCAAATTAGTCAAAATGTTTAATATTTAAACCAATTACTAAACTAGTTTAACACTACTCAAAATTATAAATTGATTAATCAAAAAAAAATAGGTTGATTTGGTTCAATTTTATTTAATTTTTTTTGGATATACGCGAACCAGATCCCAATAAATTACTAGAACGAATTCTAGATCTATTTACCGAAAAATTCAAAAATCTGAAAACTCAGATCATAACCCAAATGGGTATCCAAATGTCCATCCCTCGTTACAACTAAAAGCAAACAACATTTGATAACCAAATCAAAAACAAAGAGACAATCTATAACAGAGATCATCCAACCAAGCCGAGGAACAATACGCTATATACGAACTCTATTAAAAACAATTGGTCATAATTAAAACAATGAGGTGAGGCGACACTCTGTTTTTGAATCTTGATTCAAAGAAAAATTGCTAATCACTAAAGAAAAGAGAAATATACCGGATAAGAATGAAGATGGTTTAACATTTTGACTAAATGCCTGTCATCCAAAGCAAAAATCACGTACTGAAAGTGATGCATACACATGCTCTTAAGTGCTTATTTTAAGACTTGAACATATGCTTCTTGCCTTGATCTTATGGGATATATGGATCTCCTGCGTGTATAATTCCTCGCAATTCACACAACTCTTGCTCTACCATGAGTTTGAGATCAAGCAAAGCCTAGGTTGCATTTGATCCAAGGAAGTTTTGGCCTAATCTTAGAACACAAAACATAACAAGTTTATTAACTTGGAAGCATCAAGTCCAACACTTTTATTAACACAAAATTTTGTTTTTACAAATCTCACTCAATTAGGACTCTTACAATTCTACCCATAATTGATCCTACAAGACTTTGTATCCTCATCCCTCTCTGTGATCTGAATTCACGCTTCAATCAACCATAAACATATCATGTTGTCTTCACAGCCCGTGTAACAGACGACCAGGAGAACACTCAACTCACCAAAACCCTATAAAATCTCTTTAATAGAAGCAATTAAGAGTGTTACCTCTCATTCACGATCCTTAGCTCGTTTATATAGTCTCCAAGACGTCCTAAAACCTTTAACACACAAATCTTCAACAAAGGGAAATTTTCCTTTTCTTTGATTTTCCTTTTGCTTGATCTTCCTCTTCCTATTGTTAAACTTATTCCCCAAGCCAAGTAGCAATAGAAACTCTCCAAATTATCCATCATCACTCTGATTGGTCCACCAATCCATCTCAAAAACTCATCCTGTCTGACGCATCTTCTATGACATCACAGCTTCAGAAAATCTTCATCTTCAATCTTCTCCAACCAAATCACAACTTCTCCACGTCATCGTTAATCTGTATGACATTCATAGCTCCATGAAACAATTCCTGAGTACCTTTCTGGTTGGCATATCCCAGAAACTGTAACAGATAAGACCTGGCAAATTTTATGCATCTACAATCTCCCCCTTTTAGCTTAGTTTGACAACTCAAACATTCATCTTCAAGTTCCTTCATTTTAACAGAAAACTCCCCCATGAATTAAGCCTTGTCTAAGTTAAATTCTGATACAATAGCACCCACAAAAATCACATTTATCTCTCCCTGCTTGAGTGTACAACTAAACTAAAAATATAACTTAGATGCCACAACCAAGCAAAACCATCAATGCATACTTTCATTCAGTTGTTTGTTCAGTTGCACAAGCCACTGTCACATAACTTCCACCAGGCGTCAACACATATGATTTTTCTTCTTCTTAACAAAACCATCTTGTTTAGGAGACGACCCTATATGTATCAACATCTTTTTTATCTGTTAATCCCTCCATTGATTCATACTTGTAGTAAGTTGAACCTTTAGAAATAATGGTAGAGGTAAATCTAAGAGTATCACAATATAGATCAGACTTCTTCATCCAGACTTTCATGTGATTTGTGACAATAGAAATACGACTTTTGCCACTCCATGCTTGATTCATTCGATGTAGGAACTTGTAACAGTGTGCTTTGATATGACCAAAATCACCATAATAATAACATACAGTGCCTTGATGTCGATTTGATCTTGATCTTTTTGTATTTGAGGTTGATTTAGAACTATTCACCTTCCCGTGTGGATGTCTTTCATAAAAAACACGTGGCTCATTTTTCTCTTCGAGGATGTGGTGTAACACCCATACTAGCTAGTTTATGAACATATACGCCCACATCTTCTGCTAAAGCTTCAACAACACTTGATTCAGCTTTCAATGTTTTATCTATTTTTTTGGGTGTTTGACAAAAAAAACAAAACTCCATTGCGTGGTTCCACAATCCTTTTTCCAACAACAGTTGTTTCTTTCTTGTGCTCCTTGATTCAACAGGCTTCTGAGATGTTGCACTGATAGTAGGATTTTCAGGTCCTATGGGCTATCAATCAACCCATCGTTGTAGTATGGGCTTTTATGTCAATCCATAATGGGAGCGTACTAAGCAATGTGGATGTATTGGATGCTTTAAAGTCAAGCTGATGTTAAAAGGGGTTTTTGATGCTAAAATGTCCTAAGTGCAACGAAAGTAAAAAGCATAAAAACAGAGAAAGGCTTTAAATACTTTTGGATGAAAAACAGAGTAAAAGCAAGAAAAGGTAAAGATGCAATCAATGTAAAGTCGTTCATGAGGACAAAGGATAATTGACTTGGGAAT
>OVBE01002454.1:0-30607 GCA_900406425.1 Iberis pinnata
AAACATAAGCTTAAAACTTAAAACGAAAATCAAGATGCAAAAACTAAGAACAACCTAAAGCTAAACAAGGAAACAAAGTAAAATTAGTAGATTAAGTTAAAACTTAAAAGAAATCTGGTTTTTACACCAAGAACATGAAGAACAAACTAAGAAATGAAAAACCTAAGACAAAAACAAAAAAGGAAAGAAAAACNGCACTAAAGACAAAATGCTAATCATTGTCTTGGATCTTGGGCCTTGCTTCAGGTGGTATCCGGATTCGAGTTGGTCGGGTTGGAGCGTGTTTGCCTTCGGGTGGTTGAGTGCACAATCGATCCGGATTAAAGGGTGCTTTCTTGGGATCGATCCAGCTTCGTTGCGTCCAAATTTCGTCTAAGGTTGGGATTGATCCTGCATTCAGTACCTGAGATTGATCCCAACACAAGTGAGATCGATCTCATGAGTTGTCTTCTTAGTCTTGCTTTGTCTTTGTGCACTTACTTGGATTTTTTTGAGACTTCACCAGAAACGTTAGAAACATGACTGTGGGATCGATCTTGTTTCGTTGCAGAACTGCCTGAGATCGAATTGGGTTCGTTGCAGGATCGATCTGGAGTGTTGTTGGGATCGATCTGCATTGAGTTGAGATCGATCCCGAAGGTGCTGAGTGGGATCGATCCTGTTTCGTTGCTGGATTTCCTGGGATCGATCCTGCATTGAGTTGGGATCGATCCTGCAGGTGCTCGGAGGTAAGTTCAGTCCATTCCAAAGTTGAGTGTTGAGTGCTAAGTCCATTCCAATGTCAAGTGTCGTTTCCTAAGTCCATTCCAATGTCAAGTGCTATTTTTTCTGAAAATTTTCAAATCCTTCCCAAAAATACCCGAAAGTCCTGAAAAACCTCCAAAATGCGTGCATATGCAAATTCTAATGCAAAAGTCCTAAAAACACTAAACTAGTGAAATCAACCATAAATGTGATGTATGCACGCTTTTAGATCTCGGAATCATTGTTAATTGATAAGTAAAAACCGTGAAAATGTAGAGTCATCACCCGCATCACCCGAAGCCGCCTCGACCGCAACCTCAACCCGCAGCCCCACCTCGATCAACCGGCTTGACCGACCTAAGTTGTGCCTCGATCACACGCGCATCGACCATCGAGTCAACCTCTTTTACGCCTCAATGGTGTGCTTGATGAATAATTGCTCACCTCGGTCATGCAACTACGTTCCTTACATCGAGCCAAGCTTCGTTCCGACCAAAAGACACAAACCAAGAAAACCCAATTTCGGGTTAAGAAGAACCATAAAGATTTTTAAACTTTTGTCTTTTAGCGTTTTTAGGGCTTTTTCTGAAACACTATAAAAACCCTAAGACTCCTCCATTTGCACCAAGCTTTATTTTTTTTTGCCATTTTTGGGTTTTGTCTTAGGTTTAGCCTTCGATTTGTTCATTTTCATGCTTAGATTTAGGTTGTGAACTATCTGGTGCATATTGATCTACTGTTTTATGCTTTTAATCTCGTTTTTGTGTTGATCATCATTCTGGGTTTCTTTATTGTTTCATTAAAACTCTGTTTTTTTTGGGTTAGTGTTCTCGCTGTTCTTAAGCTTCATCTCCTGCATCTTCGTTTTGTTCATCGTTATCGTCATCTTCATCTGTTTTTAAGACTTTATGTTCATGCTATTCTTCGTGGTTTAACTTTTTATCCTAATGTTTTGCTTAGAAGTTATGTTTTCTTGTTTCTATGATTTCGTACCCAACATGCGTAATGAGTAGTTCCTTTAGGTTCCCGAGGATGGGGTAGACTGGTGTTGATATCTTGTTCTTCCTATATGCCTAAGTTTGATTGCTTATAGATCCTTTATGTTTCACTCCTCTTCATGCTGATTTATTTCTGATCAACTGAAATATGAACTTGGGCATTTCAGCACCCAAAAGGCGTTTAATGAAATGTCTGAACATAGTGATTTCAGAGATTTGCATACCTAGCCTAAGAGATTAGATGTCTAGGGTGCTTATTGTCATTAGAAAATTGGTTCCTCATGCCTGCTAGGTAGTGTACCGTTAACGAGAGTTAGGTCTGGTGATTGCTTAGGTTGAAACCATTTATCAAGAGATTAAAATTTGGTCGCATATGATTCTGCTGTCTAGGGATTAGCTCATTGTTTGAGGTATGTTAGGTGTTTAGGTAATTCATGAAGGATCACTAGTCAATAATCCCCATTCTTAAGAACTTCTTCTCCTTTTATTGCATTTTTACCCATTTTCTTTTCTGCTTTAGTTTTCACTTGATGTTTACACTTAGTACCTGTTAATGCATGTTAGTACATTTTTCCTGTTTTACTTCCTGCATGTTTAGTTTGTTTAAGACTTTTTAGATAAAAACCCATCTTTCTATTTGGCTTGAATTAGTAGTTCTAATTGCATCTAGAGTGCTTAGCATCACACCCATTTGGATTGACACCTATCTATGCTAAAATGACATGATAATGTGGATAGGGAATTGACCGTCACAGAAAAATCTTGTTATCAATTTGACGCTGTTGCCGATTGGGTGTTGTTTGTTACATTCTGGATTTTGGATCTATTGAGATCAAGTTCCTTTTCTACATACATACTCACTTTGTTTCNAAAATTTGGTCGCATATGATTCTGCTGTCTAGGGATTAGCTCATTGTTTGAGGTATGTTAGGTGTTTAGGTAATTCATGAAGGATCACTAGTCAATAATCCCCATTCTTAAGAACTTCTTCTCCTTTTATTGCATTTTTACCCATTTTCTTTTCTGCTTTAGTTTTCACTTGATGTTTACACTTAGTACCTGTTAATGCATGTTAGTACATTTTTCCTGTTTTACTTCCTGCATGTTTAGTTTGTTTAAGACTTTTTAGATAAAAACCCATCTTTCTATTTGGCTTGAATTAGTAGTTCTAATTGCATCTAGAGTGCTTAGCATCACACCCATTTGGATTGACACCTATCTATGCTAAAATGACATGATAATGTGGATAGGGAATTGACCGTCACAGAAAAATCTTGTTATCAATTTGACGCTGTTGCCGATTGGGTGTTGTTTGTTACATTCTGGATTTTGGATCTATTGAGATCAAGTTCCTTTTCTACATACATACTCACTTTGTTTCCTTTGTTTTCATTTACTTGCATAATTTTGTATGAACCTGAGAAGCAGAGGACCAACTGACTTAATTCCACTCGTTAACGACATTCGTGCTCTTGAAAGGGAACACTCTCGCGTAAGACGTGAACAAGAACGCTTGGAACATTTACGATGATTAGATTTGTAAATGGAGGAAAACCTTAACCTCGACAACCAGCACATTATAGGTGTTGGTGACAACCCGAACACTCACACACAACATCATGGAATCACCCCTCCTGCTATACAGAACAACAATTTTGAGATCAAGTACAGGATCAAGCACAGTTTGATAGCTATGTTACAGGGGAATAAATTCTATGGTTTACCAATAGAGGATCCACTCGACCACCTGGACGAGTTTGACTGATTCTGCAGTCTCACCAAGATCAACGGTATGAGTGAGGACGTATTTAAGCAGCGTCTCTTTCCATTCTCTTTGGGCGAGATGGCTCATCAGTGGGAGAAGTCTCTTCCCAGGAACTCAATCACTACCTGAAATGCTTGCAGAATGGCTTTTCTTGCCAAATTCTTCTCCAACTCTCGTACTGCAAGGCTGCGAAATGATATCTCTGGTTTCGCCTATTGAAACACTGAAACATTCTCCGAGGCATGGGAGCGATTCAAGAATTACACTCTGTAGTGTCCTCATCATGGTTTTATCAAAGCATCCCTCCTTAGCACTCTTTATCGCGGTGCTCTACCAAAGATACGAATGTTGCTTGACAATGCAAGTAACACGGTAATTTCTTGAACAAGGGTGTTGATGATGGTTGGGAACTTGTGGAGAATCTTGCTCAATCAGATGGCATATATAGTGAGGATTATGATCGTACACCTCGTGGTGAATCTGGAACGGATGATAAGACAAGGAAGGATATCAAGACCTTAAATGACAAGTTGGACAGGCTGCTTCTTGGGCAATAACACGAGATTCACTTCATAAGCGATGAAGAACAGGTTCAAATTCAAGCTAGGGAGACTAACCAACAAGAGGAGATTAGCTATGTGCTGAATCGGGGTAGCTATAACAAAGGTTTCATCAACTACTCCGCCAACCCTGGTTTTTCCTACCGTAGAAACAACGTAGCCAACCCTCAGGACCAAGTTTATCCACCGCAACCACAGAAGAATATTCAGCCATTCATCAACTATGCTCAGAATCGTGGTTTCTTTCCCAAGCAATAACAACAGGGTGGTTTTCAGTAGTAGCAGCAGCAACACGCTGGTGCACCTTCTGGTTTCACTTCTAACCAACCTCAAGCTCAACCTTCCAACATTGAGACCATGTTAGAACAACTTCTTTAAGGTCAAGCAAATAGTATCATAGGACATCAAAGAAGTTTGGTGAACTTAACCACAAGATGGATTCCTTTTTCGACGCAATCAATGCGAAGATTGAAACTCTAAACTCCAGGGTTACTGCTCTGGAAGGCAAGTCTGCTTCCACTCCTATTTCTACAAACGGTCAACTTCCAAGAAAATCAGTTCATAACCCAAAGGAGTATGCCCATGTCAATGCCATCTTCTTGGGGAGTACCGATGACCTTCCTCCTGCCACTTGCCCTATTCATTTCACCGAGGACAGTGTCGTTCAAGTTGGGGGGGGGGATTCGAGTTTAAATGTATTTGAAATTACAGATTTTGGAAAGATAGACTCTTTGACATTGACAAAACCAGGATCACCTACCAGAGTCAAGTCTATTCCTGGTGATAAACTATCTGCTTCAATGGAGAATGAAACACCTTTCGTTCAACCACCTTATGTTCCAAGGCTGCCATCCCCATCACGTTTCAAGAAAGAGATAATGGAAAAATATCCAGAAATCTTTGAGAAGTCCATGAGGGAAGAGACTGCTCAAGGACTGTTGGTACCTAATGTCGAATGCAATGCCTTAATAGCGGAGAAGCAAGAAGATCATGGTTCATTCACTCTACCATGCTTACTAGGCTCCTTGACCTTCAACAAATGCCTATGTGATTTAGGTGAATCTATTAACTTGATGCCTTTCTCCACTGCCAAGAAGCTGGGATTCAACAAATTTAAAGCTTATAATATAACTTTATTGTTGGCAGATATATCCATTAGGCATCCTATTGGCACTCTGGAAAATTTACCCATCAAGATTGGGGACGTAGAAATACCCACTCACTTTATGGTGTTGGACATGGATAAAGAGCCAAAAGACCTATTGATGTTTGGAAGGGCATTCTTAGCGACAGTTGGAGCTGTGATCAATGTCAAGAAGGACAACATCAAGTTGAACATAGGGAATGGTCTAAAGATGATCTTCAACATCAAGGACAAGACAAAGGAGCTTACAATCCAAGCAGCTATTCTCCATCAAGGAGAGGAAGGAGGACAACCATGAAAGGGAACTCAAGCAGAATTTCATTAGAGGATGAGTTGAACAACGACTCAAACAAGGTTTCAGAGCATCATGACACATTTGGGGTTATCAAAGAACAATATGCAAGAGTTTCCGCAAGGTTAGAAGAAACCAAAAAACCGGGGATAACAACTGATGAGAGCAAACTGACCATTTCAGAAAAAAAAAGATTATGAGCTCGAGCACCAACTTGAACATATCCCACCTCATAAATTAACTTCGGGCACTCCCTATTATGAAAGAAGTTTTGAGCCTCGTGCCCAAACAATGGACAAAGAGAGTGGAGATTAAGTGTTTCTACTCAACCCAAGACTCAAGTACTATCTAAGGGATGTGAATCCAAAATGCTCCACGAACTTCATAATCAGGGAAATCCTGTCTAGTGAAGCAATCATTCTTGCTATGGAACCTGAAAAAGGGTAGAAGCTGAACTACCAATTCAACCAGCACAATGATGAAGAAGTCATTTCAGAAGGGACCTCGGTTCTCCTTTGGGAACCGTCTCAGGGTCAATAAATTTAAAACATGAATTCAAGCTTAGTGACTTTAAACAAGCTCACTTAGGAGTAAGCCCCATGTTTATCATTGTACATATAAAATTTTCAATTTATGTTTAGTTTTTTGTTTTATGTGATTAAGTTTTGGGGTTTGGTTTTGGTGTTTTAGGTACTTTGTAGTCAAGTCTTTGACATTTGGCAAAGAGAAAAGAAGAACACAGAATTAACTCCAGTTTTTTATCAACCCAACAAAAATTTGATCAAATCGGATCAACACGTGATCAAGCCTTGATCGAGCCATGTTCTAGTTATGATCGAGCCAAGGGTAAATCATGGTCAAGCCATAAACATTATGTGGTCGAGCCACTCCCAATGTCTGTGATCGAGCCGATGATCGAGCCCAAGAAGCAAGGAGATCGAGCCAAGCGTGTTCGTGATCGAGCCATGATTAATTCAAGCCACAAGGGTTTTGATCAAGCCACGGACAATGCTCGATCGATACATTGGTCGAGCCATGATAAGTTCTCATCGAGCCATGCTGGAGTCATGCTCAAGCCGCACAAGATCACGACACAACATGATCAAGCCACAGACAATGCTCGATCGAGCCATTGGTCAAGCTGCACCAATTTCCATCGAGTCACATTAAAATGTCATCGAGCCATGAAGTGTGATCGAGCCAAGCTTCAAACATCACTTCATCTTGTCTCCCCACTTGCCCACCATATCCCTTACACCTCCACTACTCACACCATGCCAAGGCAATGTTTACTCCATGCTTTCCAAGATTCCCCAACACTTCACTTTACCTCTCCTCCACAAACCTCACTTTGAATTTCCTCCACATACATCAACTTTAAACTCCCTCCAAAAACTATCAACAACTCCTCACCACCACATGAAAAATTCGGCCAAATGCCTATAAAAGGGAGTTCTCCTCACTTCTTCACTTCTCATTACTTTCACACTTCAAAACACTCTCTAGAATTTATCATCCCATGAGCACTTCAATCGATTTTTGTGAAGATATCAAGTTTCTCCATGAATTCTCACGAAGTTTTTAAGCCTCATCAAAATCGGTTTCAGTTATTTCACTCCTAAAATTTTTCAAAATGTTTATTCCGGTTTCCACTCCTGATTTGTTTTTCCAACTCTGAAACAGTTTTCATTTCTGAAACTTTCGGTACCTGAAGCTTCTAAAACACATTTTCCATTCCACTGCATTTTCGGTTTGCTTCTCTTGCTTCAAGATACTCAACTCCGGTTTTATCTTCTGAAATTCGAAGTTTCTAACCCTCACTTATTGTCTCTTTGAAATTTAATTCTAATTGTCTACTTCTAAACTTGATTTTAATCATCACATATATGATGTCATACGGATGAATGCCTTGTAGTTCAAACGGACCATAAGTTGAAGAAATTGATGGGAGATTGATGCAATTAAAATTCACATGGTCGACATTTCCTGATACAGAAACCCTGAGTACCCTTGGTATCCTCGAGGTAGTCCGAGACATATTGGAGGATATGAGGATATCCAGTGTGCCTACCATGAATTATGAAGCCTACCAGAAATCGACGTGCATAGTCATGGCCGCTCTAGAAGTAATCTGTTGTGACAGAGGGGATGGTGATACGAATGGGGGGAGGTTTTATAACTTTCAAGGACTTGAATGGTAAAACCAACAAGTTAACTTTTCGCTCAATTGAGAAGTATTTATGGTTTCGATCGCCTAAGGCTTCAACCAAAAAAATTTGATAGTGTTCCAGATGAAATAGAGTTAATTTGGGATGAGATAGGGTCCAAAGAATTCGAAGGAGGACGAACCAAGAGCTCATGCATCCGCCACCAGAAAATTAGATATGTAAAACGAATCCTCTCCAACTCATTCTTCTCTAGGCAAGACAGTAGCAACATACTGGCAGAAGAGATGGATTTCATGCGTCTATGTCTCTATAAACACGTCTGCAACACTTTGCAGAACAATAACCTATTTCCCCGCGCCATTGAGCTGAAACCTTGCCCCCTCAAGATATTCTTGCAGCAACTGTTGAAATTCAAGAACCTCAACTGGAACACATGAGGAAGGATGAAGCCCGAATTAAGAATTGGAGGGTGGATAACACCTATCCTTAAGTATACTCAGGGACCGCTTGGTGGAAGCGCTTTAACATCAAAACTATTGGATATCGACTACCTGACGAAAACTCGGTTTATAGTGGGGAGCTTGAACGCCCAATTCTGCTATAAGTTCTAGGCGTCGTGCTTCACCAAAGAATTCTTCCTACTCCCAAATAATAGGTGGACTACTTTTGAAAGAACTCAGAATTTGCAATTCAACCACGACCTTTACAACACAAGGGAAATCATTGTAGTAATGACACCCCTAGGATCCAGTTCTGACCACCTTTCGATCTTCTACTTAGCTGAGGACTCTTCCAACTCCCACACTTGGGATAACTGAGGTTCATCTCTATTTCCACCTGCCATTGTATAATCCGTTCCATTTTCATTTGTTTCTGAATTATGTTTTCATCTGTTTATAAGCGTGTTTTATGTTTTTGTTTCTTGTCATCCTCCTAAATATTCCTAAAAATTTAGATTACACAAGACACTGTGTAATTCGAGTTTGGGGAAGGTTTAGGAGCTATCTAATGAAGTTTTAATGTTTGTTTCTTGATCACCATCCATTCATAGCATTTAAGGCATAGTAAACCATAAAAATCTGAATTTTTTTTGAAAATCGTTTTAAAAAAAACAGAGTGTTCATATAGCTGCATTTAGTATGTTATAATTATTAGTTTGTCATCTGCATCTGCATAGGAAACTAGGATGGTAGTAACCTTGTAAGTATGTTGTTTTCTTAGATAGTACAATGTCCTGGTTATTAGTTGTCTAATACATCCTGATTTGGTATGAAGTAAGCTGCACCATGCTTGGAATGAGAAATTGCATGATCTTTTCTTTTCTGAAGCATGTTGTGGTATGAAGTTTGTCTTTGTTTATTAGAACTTAAAACTGACGTTTAATTATCATGTATGTGTGCTGGATTTGAGCTCATGGATAATATATACATATTTGGGTTATCTTCTACCATTTCACCACTCTTGTTAATCCAAGTAGAATCCCCACCCTTGAACCTTGCCTTCTTTCAAGCCATGAATTTATTACTGAGTGTCAGGTCTTTTATGGAATGAGCTTGGTAGAAAGTGTTAGGTTCGAACTGACATGAATGAAATCACACGTAATTTTAGTCCACGCTTTTTGGACTAGATAGGACTAGGCGGGGGTTTGATTATGGGTATTGGGGGTTGGTTTGAAAAGGAAAGGAAACATATGGGAAGCTGGTAAAAGAAAGGGTATGATTATGAACTTTAGGAGAGGAAATGAAAAGAAAAAGAAAGCATAATGGTATAGTAAAGGGTTTGGGAGAAAAAGATATGAAATGTATGGTTAGTGCAAAAACAAGAAAAGAAATGACAAAGAATGAAAAGGGTAAAAACCCAGCTTGTTAGTAAAAAAGGAAAAAAAGATTAGAAATCATAGGCACTAAAACAAGGAAGTCCCTAAACCCGCTAGAAATCAGATAAGAAGGAACCCTCTCCTTAAGACAGTTAAGGAAAAGATGAAAAGAGGGTAAAATATGAACAACTAAGATCACTTAGAAACTAAAAAGGGTAGAATTAGGGTCTCCTACCGGGTTAGAATCAGGAAAATTTTAGGTTTAATGGCTTTGAGTAGATGGGACTCTAATCTTGTATGCATCTAAGCGTTCTTACCTTTAGTCTTCTGCTAAAGCTCATTTCCTTTTTGACAGAACCTTGTTCTGAAATGCTAGCCAATACATAAAGGGGTCATTTTTATCCCTTAACCAGTCCCTTAGCCAAATGAGTTCAATGAAGGTGCATGACTTGATTCACGATTCCTGTTTAATGAATGTTAAAGGGGTAAATGAATTTGGATGCATTTTGGAGGTTGGAACTGATCTGGAATGAACAGCGATGAGTATGGCTAAGGTTCTTAAGTAGGAGGAGATTAGGATTTTATTCTAGAACTAGTAACCTAGACATTGATATTACCTCTGTTGCCAGCATATTTTGGTTCTGAGTTCCCATTTCAAACTCCTCTGCCAGGCTTCTGATTTACTTGCTTGAGGGCAAGCAAGGATTTAGTTTGGGGGAGTTGATGTCTCTGAATTTTTGTGATTTTTAAGATGACATTCACCATCATTTTAGGGTCCTTTAGATGTTTGCATATTGAGGAAGTTTTGCATTAGCATTCGCATACATATGCATTTTGGAGTTTTTTCAGGACTTTCATGAGTTTTCAGAACATTATTGCGAATTTGGAGAAGGAAAAGAAAATGCAAGGGATGGAACCAACTCAATGTTACCTCAAGTCAGATTCGACAAAAACTCATGCCGCGCCCAAGCCAAGTATCTCGGCCAAGCATTACCCACCTTGATGGTGTGGCTATATTAACCATCTAGCCAGTGCATTACACGACTCGATCACGCACCATCGAGCCCAACTCGATCACCAAGCAAATAGCCTCGATGGGTGGCTCGATCATCACCATCGAGCCTGGCTTGATCGCCAAGCAAATGGCCTCGATGGCCGACTCGATCATCACCATCAACCCCGACTAGAACTCCAGCCTGACATCTTGACCAAGCTTTAGCCGCATCTCCCGCATCTCCCGCATCACCCGAAGCCTCCTCGACCGTAACCTCAACCCGTAGCTCCTCCTCGATCAATCGGCTCGACCGGCCTAAGCTGCGCCTTGATCACAAAGTTGCTACCTCGATCACACGCGCATCAACCATCACGAAAACTTCTTCTACGCCTCGATGGCGTGGCTCGGTGAATAATTACTCGCCTCGATCATGCAGCTACGTTCCTTACATAGAGCCAAGCTTCATTCCGACACGACGACCCAAACCAAGACAACCCAATTTTGGGTTAAGAAGAACCATTAGGATATTTAGACTTTTGTCTTTTAGGTTTTTTAGGGCTTTTTCTGAAACACTATAAAAGCCCTAAAATGCCTCCATTTGCACCAAGCTTTATTGTTTTGCTTTTTTGGGTTTTGTCTTCGGTTTATTTTTCTCTTTGTTTTGCTTTGTTGTTCTTGATGTTCAAACCCAGATTTTTAATCAAATTTATGTTTAGCCTTAGATTTCTTCATTTTCATGCTTAGATTGAGGTTGTGAACTATCTGGTGCAAATTGATCTATTGTTTTATGCTTTTAATCCTGTTTTTGTGTTAATCATCATTCTTGGTTTCGTTATTGTTTCATTAGAACTCTGGTTTTCTGGGTTAGTGTTCTTGCTGTTCTTCAACTTCATCTCCTGCATCTTCGTTTTTTTCATCGTCATCGTCATCTTCATATGTTTTTATGACTTTCTGCTCTTGCTGTTCTTCGTGGTTTGACTTTTGATCCTAATGTTTTGCTTAGTAGTTATGTTTTCTTGTTTCTCTGATTCAGTCACTTGGGATCAGATAAATGCCAAATACCCTAGCTTTGAAGCTGAAGAAAAGAACATGAGGCTTGGAATTTCAACCGACATATTTAATTAATTCAATATGAAGAATACGATGTACAGTTGCTGGCCTATTTTGCTAGTCAACTATAACTTGCCACCACACTTATGCATGAAGAAGGAGAATATCATACTTTCATTGTTAATTCACGGTCCTCAACGACCTGGTAATAGTATAGATGTGTACTTAGAACCCCTCATTGAGGATCTAAACATATGTGGAGCATTGGAGAGTTAGTGTACGACACAGTGACTCGATCAACGTTTACACTGAAGGTGATTCTTCTTTGGACGGTTAGTGATTTCCCAGCTTACGAGAATCTTTCAGGCTGCAAAGTTAAAGGAAGAATTGGGTGTCCTTTATGTGGTAAGAATACTGATAGTATATGGCTAAAATTTAGCAGAAAACATGTGTACATGTGCCACAGAAAAAGGTCTGCCACCAGCTCATTGTTTTCATGGAAAAAAGAAGTGGTTTGATGGAAAGGTTGAACAAGGGAGAAGGGTAAGGACTTTAACTGGGCGTGAAATATCTCAAAACCTAAGAAATTTCAAGAATGAGTTTGGAAAGGTTAAACGATCTGGAAGTAAGAGGAAAAGGGTGGTCTGTACAGATATAGGATCTGATACTGAGAGTTTACCTAATGAATCAGAGGAAGAGGAAGATGAAGAAGTCCAAGTAGATGAGGAAGAATTATCTAGATGGAAGAAGAGATCAATCTTTTTCAAGCTACCTTATTGGGCAGTAAGTAGCTACTTCCCTTTGCTTATATCTTTCTATTATTGCTGTAATTTGTTTAACTTAGATGAGATTTTTTTTTATTTGTTTCTGTTATGGTTAGGAACTCCCGGTGAGGCACAATTTAGATGTTATGCATGTTGAGAGAAATGTGGCAGCTAGTTTAGTTTCAACACTGTTGCACTGTGGAAAATCAAAGGATGGTCTAATGGCTCGTAAAAATTTGGAAGACCTTGGTATTAGGGAGGATTTGCACCCTAAAATCCATGGAAATAGAACATATCTTCCTACAACACCATGCTTATTGTCCAAGACAGAGAAGAACATATTTTGCAGGCGTCTATTTGATTTCAAAGGCCCTGATGGATATTGTTCAAGCATTTCTAGAGGTGTTTCACATATGAATGTAAAGTCACAGGTCTCAAAACACATGACTATCATGTCTTAATGCAACAACTTATTCCGATTGCTCTTAAAGGGTTGTTACCTAAAGGACCTAGGCTAGCAATTACAAGGTTATGCACATTCTTCAATTTGTTGTGCCAGAGAGTGATAGATAGAGAAAAACTTTTGGTCATGGAAGCGGAGATTGTAGAGACTCTTTGCTTGTTTGAAAGATATTTTCTCCAAGTTTCTTGGATATCATGGTCCATTTGACTGTGCATCTAGGAAGGGAAGCCCGACTTGGTGGACCAGTCCATTTTATATGGATATATCCATTTGAAAGGTACTATCATGGTCCATTTGAATTATTTCATTGTTATTATTCATTATCTAATCTACATTCACTCACATTTCTGTAGGTATATGAAAGTACTCAAAGACTTTGTCAGAAATACTGCAAGACCAGAAGGGTGTATCGTTGAGTCATATCTAGCTGACGAATGTATCAGGTTTTGCAGTAACTTTCTGAAAAAAAAAAAAATTGTAGAAGATAAAATTGAAAGAAACATGGAGTATGAGAACATCTCTATCTTAGAGGGGCATCCAATATCCACATGGACCTCAATTTCACTCACTGAAATGGAGAAGAAAATAGCACATCTTGCTATCATCGAAAACCTGGCTATTGTAGAACCTTATGTAGAGTAAGTAACATATTCATTTAATTGATCTTTATATGCACATTTATTTTAATGAATGACATTTTGATTGATTTCTTTTGCACAGTGAAAATCTTCAATATTTACAAGACACAAATGATAGATGCCGGCAAGATGCATACAAAAATTTTTGCAACTTGGCTAAAAGAACAGGTGCGTAATTAGAAATCACAATTCTCTTGTTATGGTACTATGGTATATCCGTATATGTGTTATATACTTGCTTATTCATTTTACAGGTCCCTCTTGATTATAAAGAACACGAAACAAGACTCAAGTGGTTAGCTTATGGACCGCGTTGTTCTGCAAGGTCATACACAAGCTTTATAGTTAATGGGCAGAGGTTTCATACATCATCAGTTGATAGGAAAACTCAGAATTCTGGAGTTTACTATGAGGCAACCGCAGTTTGTAGATCTAGTACTAAAGATACATCACAAGTGGTTAACTTGGTATCTTACTATGGCAGAGTTACTGATATCATTTTGGTGGATTACAATGTCTTCTATGTTCCTCTTTTCTGGTGTCAGTGGGAAATAAAGGGTAATTGAGTGAAGATTGAAGATGGCTTTACACTTGTTAACATGCATCATAGTCAAGTCTCTTTCTCTGCTGACCCATACATACTAGCCTCGCAAGCAAAGCAAGTCTTCTACTCAAGGGAGAATGAGTCATCCACTTGGAATATTGTCATAAGAGGTCCTTCAAGAAAATACAGTAAGAATGATGTTCATGAGGGAGCTGCAGACATTGGGACATTGCCAACAAACATTGACATGGATGTTGAGGATGATGATGCAAAAAATGCCAGAACTGATTGTGAAGGAATATATGTGTGAAGGATTGATCTTGTGTGCTTGATTGTTGTGTGCTTGATTGTTCGCTACTAATGATTTATTTGTAATAGAATTAACTTTTCTTTCAATAATTTGTTTCAGGTGAACTGAGATGAGACGTCCAAAGCAAAAGGTAGGACGAAAGAAATCACTAAAGAAAGTACTAAGGGCAATTGAAGAAGATGTTCAAAACACAGAAGAACAACCACATCCCATTGAAGAAGTTGTACTAAACACAGAAGAACAATTACATCCCATTGAAGAAGAAGTACAAGCAGAGATAAATGAGATGGAATGTCCAAAGCAAAAGAGAGGACGAAAGAAATCACTAAAGAAAGTAAGAAGGGCAGTTGAAGAAGATGTTCAAAACACAGAAGAACAAGCACATCACATTGAAGAAGATGTACCAAACAAAAAAGAACAAGCACATCACATTGAAGAAGATGTACCAAACACAGAAGAACAAGGACATCCAATTGAAGAAGATGTACCAAACACAAAAGAACATGTAGAGAGAAATGATGTGCCTGTAGAGCATCATAATGCAGAAGAGCATGAAGGTAAAGTTGAATTCAGGATAGATCAAGCGCATTTAGTTGGAAGCTCTCTTAAGAGAAAGTGTGGACCAACAAGTATGAAAGACCTAGCCAGAGATCCAAATACCAGAGTTCATATTGATTTCGATTCATTGGGAGAACCTTATGGTGATGGTTCAGTTAAGTTGTCTTCATATCTAGGTCTGTTGGTAAGAGAACAAGTTCCTATGGTATTTCAAAGTTGGAAAAAAATTACAACAGAAGTGAAGACAGTGCTGTGGAGATCAATCTAGGTTACAGTTTCTATACACTTAGCAAGAGAAAACTGAGATGGGACAAATAATAGATATATGATTTGTCTTCTATGTGATTACAGGCGAGGTTTGAAGTATATGATGACTACCACAAGGATGCATTGCTTAAGCATATGATATCCTTGTAGAGATCATACAAGTAACGCCTAGTCACTCAAATTAATGAAGCGGAGAATAACCAACAAAGGATGAAGCTCATACCTAAGTATGTAAATCCGATTGAGTGGCGCAAATTTTTTAAGCTGAAGACTAGCCAAGAAATGCTTGTTGACTTGACTAAAATATTTAGTTGAAAGTATACTACATATTAACAATCATGTGATGGGCTGTGAGTGATAGCTACAAGGAGAGAAGACGCAAACAAATCCCTCACACATGCAGTCGGAAGAGAATGGTTAGACTTGCAGAAGAAATGGTCAGTATGTAAACCTTCATTTTGTTTCCTATTAAGTGGTTAGTTGAGGATAGTAAGACATACAATGTTTTTTTTTGTAGAAAAATAGTTATGAAAACCCATCTGAAGTGACAAGGCTTAAGATATGGGTCAAGTCACGTACTAGAAAAGATGGAACTCCAATCAACACAAATGCGGCTGAGAAAATTGTGAGTTTGGAACAAATATTTACTTATCATGTTCCTTTTTGGAGTTATCTTAATCCTTTTGTTTGTTTGTTTTGTGATGTGAAGCAAAATGCCGCTGAGCTTGTTAATGGTGCTAATCCAGCATGTGATAAAGATAAAGATGAGGATACAGAAGTCCAACTCTTAGGTCCTGATAATCATGGTCGTTTGAGAGTAATGGGCAGAAATATGAGTAAGACAAAATTAGCTTGCTTCCAAGTGAAGAACAAGACTATGTCTGAAATGCAAGAGAAACAAATTGAAGTACAAGAAACGATGGATCAATTAAAAGCTAAACTTGCCAAAGTGAAATACCAGGTCGGAGATGAAAATGAAGTGGGTGAAAACTCAGCTGCTAGAGTAAGTCATTAATATTAGATCAATCATTTGTTTACAATTATGCAATGTCACATTTTAACTAATGACTATGTAACAGAGTGTGAACAAAAAAGGACAGAAAAGGTGTCTTATTATTGATTGGGCTGATGAAGATGGTATAGTTGGTGAGAGGCATATTCTCTCTTCTGATTCATATGATATAGTGAATGACAGTAAATTAGGCCCGAAGGATGTTAAACTCTTGGTTGAATATGCTAATGAACCGGAAGCTTACATGTGGAGACCTGCGAGAAACATGTGCAACATTAAGGAAACTGTTGGCCATACTATTGCATGGCCTAAGAATAAATCTGTTGAACTATGTCAGGGCCTCCAACTAGAAGACATTGCACCATTGGTGAAGTTCTTTTTCTGATTTCTTATTAGTTAAGATCATAACTAATAATACTGATTTGGCCATATTATTCTATGATAATGATAGGGCTCAAGAGAAAATTCTCTCAACAAATGCCAACTACTGGATTTATCAAATGATTGTATAGTTGTTGCTGAAGGACGTTGGCAAACTACTGAACCAAAAGCATTGGTTAATGGAATTCCCATCAGACCAAAAGCAGTTAAAGTCTTTTTGGATGTGATAATTGAACCTGAAACATTTTTATGGAGGCCTACTTCGGATGTGGCATACCTTGAAGACTGCTTAATGACGTTTATTTCATGGTCTGCTAGCAAAGTTGTCTTTGAGAACCCACCAGAAAGAACAAGAAAAGTATCTCCTACATGAAAAATCCTTCATCATAAGGAACCGCAATAGAAATAGCTCAAACAGACCAATCTCTCAGTTCTAATTATCCTACTGCAACAAAAGTACAAAAAGGTCAGAAAGATCCTACTGATAAGTATCCTACTGCATCAATCAAAAGTACATAAGTATATAAAAAGGTAACATTTTTTATTAAGTTTTTAATTGTCACCATTTCTATTTGAGTATGTAATGAATTTGTATGGGTGACATTGATGTCTGTCTGTTCCAGCAAAATCATGGATCTGAAGCTATACAAGTGAACCAGAAGTGCAAATTGATGGACATTGGTGGAAGGAAGCAGGTTGTTTCCGAAGGACATGTGCATTCAACAGACCCATATCAAAAGGTTTAATTTGTGCGATTGGGTCCAAATGCAGCTAGAGTGTGGGTAGATGCAGTGTTGGTTGATGATGCATATGTTTGGAAGAAATCTGATGAAATAGAATCCATGAAAGATGCACATGGTTCATCAATTGCATGGCCAATTGATAAATTGGTCATCTATTAAGATGCACATGTAAGTGTTCTACTTTCTTGTTTCAATCTTTCATATGCAATTGATAAACTGATGGGAGTTTTTTATTGTTGCAGCATGGAGGGAATGGAGAACTTTGGTCCAAAATTAGATAGTTTTAGACTAGGCTAATGAACTTATAATTATCATGTTGCTTAAGACTTTGCTTTATGTTTATGCACCTTAATCTTATGACTTATGTATTGTATTGTACACTTATGAATGTTTGGTGGTTGTTATGAAAAATGTTGTTCTTATTCAGGTTTCTTGTCTTAAAAATCATCTAGTGGACTAAAAATTTTGAATATCATAGCTCACAAAACAAATCAACAATAGCAACAAAAAAAATGTTACTCTCTACTATCATAGTATTTAAAATTACATACAACATAGACTATCATAACATATTATCAATCATAACAAAATTAAAAATACCAATTACAAACAGCTATTGAAGAGAACCTATAATAGCACCCGATATGAATCGTAATCAATTTTTATAATTAAAAAGTCGTCTTATAATCGTTAATCACAACGTTCAATTATTGCCATCATATATGAATATATCGTAGCATCATAGAAAATGCTACCGTAGAGTGGGTACCTATAATGGCTGCCGATAACATAGCATTAGCAGTTTCGCTATGAAAGCCCTACCATAGCGTTTATCGTGAGCTAAGAATGTACATATTTTTTGTAGTGCTTGTTTCTCTGATTTCGTACCCAACATGCGTAGTGAGTAGTTCGTTTAGGTTCATGAGGATGGGGTAGACTAGTGTTGATATCATGTTCTTCCTATATGCCTAAGTTTGATTGCTTATAGATCTCTTCTGTTTCACTACTCTTCATGTTGATTTCTTTCTGATCAACTGAAATATGAACTTAGCCATTTCAGCATCCAAAAAGTGTTTAATGAAATGTCTGAACATGGTGATATCAGAGATTTGCATACCTAGCCTAAGAGATTAGATTTCTAGGGTGCTTATTGGCTTTAGAAAATTGGTTCCTCATGCCTGCTAGGTAGTGTACCGTTAACAAGAGTTAGGTCTGGTGATTGCTTAGGTTGAAACCATTTATCAAGAGATTGGACTTGGTTGCATATGAGCCTGCTGTCTAGGGACTAGCTCATTGTTTGAGGTATGTTAGGTGTTTAGGTAGTTCAAGAAGGACAACTAGTCATTTATCCCCATTCTTAGGAATTGCTTCCCATTTTATTGCATTTTTACCCATTTTCTTTCTTGCTTTAGTTTTCACTTGATGTTTACACTTAGTACATGTTAATGCATGTTAGTACCTGCTTCCTGCATGTTTAGTTTGTTTAGGAATTTTTAGATAAAAACTCATCTTTGTATTTGGCTTGAATTAGTAGTTTCAATTGCTTCTAGAGTGCTTAGCATCACACCCATTTGAATTGACACCTATCTATACTACAATGACATGATTATGTGGATAGGGAATTGACCGACACAAAAAACCTTGTTATTAACAACGTACATAATGAACCCAATTGCGGTAATGCAACATGACTAATTAAACTCTTGGTTTAAGTGGTTGAATTATTTTTTAAGTCTTATAACTAAAATAAGATTACTTCATATATATATATATATATATANTATATATATATATATATATATATAAGTATTGAACTTTAGGTTTAAGTGTTTAAATTATTATATTGTAAAAACGGATCTAAATAAATGATGCAATCAATTTATGAATAATAAAATGAAAATATAGCTTTTAATTTAACAACTTTCATCCATGTTGTGATAAGTCTAGAATTTAATCCTAAAATTATACAGCAGAAAACATATCAATGTAATATAGACTAGGGTCGATTCCACAGAGATCAGACCATACACTTTCAGCTTAATGTTGAATCAAGCTAAGACATATTTAAAAGAGTTGGTTGTAACTGAATTAAAGCTATAACTAAAACTAAACTAAGATAAATCAATAATAAAAATCGTTAGGCATTAGGGAATTCCACATGTAGTCAGACTTAAAAGTCATGTTATCATGCAAAGATTTTCATTTTGAAAATAGTTCTCATCTCAAAAGACAAAAATAAACTAATATTCTCCCGAAGTATTAGATCCCTATGTTCGAATTACTAAAGACAAATTTCTGACATATTTCGATAATTCAAACATGCATTACAGTTAAGAGTTCATAAGTTCATACGCCTCTAAGTCAATATTCCCGCAAGCAAAGACACTTATTCATCCAGACTAAGTCAGATCTCTAAACCGAATCCCTTTGTGTTTGTCAATCTAATTTCAGTGAACTAGTTAACTACTTTAATTAATGCATTAAGATCAAGTCTAGACTAAGAACCTAACAAAATTTAATTCCTTTATGAATAACCCTAACAATCAAACATTGTTTCTCTGGCAAAACCCTAAAACCTAAATAATGAACTACCCAGACATTGAAAAGCAAAAGCAATCCAAAATCATAGAAAAACACATAATAATTAAAATAAAAATAGATATTATAAATAAGATCAGAGTTCATAATTTTTTTCCAAATACAGTGGTTCGGAAATCATCTCTCTGTAAAAGCGTAAATGAACTAAACCATAGCCAAAAGGCTTTTATAGTTCTAAAAGGAAAATAATAAAAAAAATAGAAAAACTAGATAAACATGAGGACACTTTTGAAAAATATTAAAAATCTTCAAATTTATCGCAGGCATTGTGGACCGATCGGTCTGGATCATAAGGATTCTTCTGAATGTTTGGACCGATCGGTCTAGCCTGTCGTGGCTTCATTCTTCTAGATTGATCAATCCAACACCGGATTGACCTCTTCATTCTTTACATAGCCAAATTCCATCCATTTTGTGCAGAAAACCGCTACTTGAATCTAAATCGACCCGAACACCTAAAAAATCTGAAAGGATACCAACATTGCAAAGAAAAGGCTCGGATATCGCATAATAGCAGACATAAATGCTCACTATAATGCATTAAAACAGAGTAATATCAACTCCCTCTGACTTAGGTCTTTGCTTGTCCTCAAGTAAAGCAAGATCGAATCTGGTGAAGAGGTTTGCAACGGATCACACATGAACTCACCTAATCTCATAAACCCCAAGTATAAACATCAAAATCAAAAGACACTAATCCTAGACAACCACTGTAAATAAACTGTTTACCAACGCCTAACTAACAACATGCTTCCTACTCTAAATCGGTGGCAAATTTGAAACTACTTTGCGGTTAATGTATTATGTAGCAAAGTACTCACAAATCGGTCTCAAAATGTGCTACTTTTTTGCGACTACACTGATACATCGTAAAAGATGAGTTCGAACTCAAATACTAACACAAAATTCACATTAATGCAAAGCACTAGGCAAAAAGTATGGTTATTGGTCTTTTTAATTCTGATTTATCGACCATTAATAATAATTATATGTAGTCATTGGCATTCAACTTGATGTTATGTTATTAAGTTTTCCATCTGTTTCATAAAAGTTTGTTGCAAGTGTTACCATTGTTTTTCTGTTGTGCTATGATACATTGCATGGCTTAATTAATGAATGCTTCGAATGTTGAATGTAGTAGAGAATGATTTATAAGAGTAAATTATGTATCCATATATAGCGTAATTGACTGCAACTTCATGATAACAAACACGAGAAGCTCTTGCCAATTGTACAAGACGATCCGGATTTTTTATTACAAACACGGGAAATAAAAAAGATGAATGGCGAAAACAAAGTAAAGAAGAACGAAAAATCTTTAAAACATGTAACTAATTGGAGAAAGCTGACCAATTCTCTTATGTGAATCTCAAGATTGTTTCATTTTTATGAACTCTAATTAACATAAGATGACAAATGTTTTATAGACCAAAAAATAATCGTTTACTGTTCTGAAATACACTATGGCCCTGTTCGTTTGCCAGTCGCTAGCAGCAGCGATTAGCGGCAGCGATTAAAATTTTGTTCGTTTGTCAGTCGCTGGACCAGCGACTAATCGCTGCGATTAGTCGCTGCGACTAGCGATTAAAAATTTTAGCCGCTAAATTTTCTAGCGTTTCAAAATAGATTCAGCGACTGCTAATCGCTGCCGCTAGCGACTGGCAAACGAACATAACCAGCGACTGAAAACAGCTGCAGCTAGCGACTGGCAAACGAACAAGGCCTCTATGTATACGTTAAACACTTTGATATATACTTAGAAACAAACAAAGGACCACTTTGTTTTGTCTTCTCAGATAGACGACAAAGCATGTTTCACGTTTTGTACTTATTTATATCTACACAATCTATGAAACAAACATAGGACCACTTTAGTTTTATATCTCTATAAATTAAGGAAATTATTTTGAATATATAATAGGAAGTTTTGATAATTATATTAAATTTTATTTGAAGTCTGATAATTTTTTACATTTGTGAAAAAGGTTTTCACTGCATGTAGAAAAAACGGTTTGAGTTCATTTCTAAAAGGTCTTAACGTATAGGGTTCTTTTTATCCAAAATTGGGCTCGTCCACATAATGGATTACCTCGTGACTTAACTATTTTACTAGTTAAATTAGAAGGTATGTGTTCCTCTATAAACCCTTTTTTCTTAGTGGTTTTGTGTGCGGAATCCCTTGTAATGATTTTACGTCAATCCTTTTATTGGACCGAATTAATTTGTCAATGAGTTTCGGTTTCTCTCCTCCTCCTCGTTTTATTAACACCGATAATTGTACTATTTAATTTTCGTTTGACAGCTAGTCGCATAGCCTATATTCCTAACATGGTGTCTACCTCAGATCCTTGTAGCTTATGAACCATCAAATGGATTTGATATCTGATGGGTTTTGGGTATGGATACCCAATCCAATCACAATGTAGAAAGGTAACGTAATGTTTTAGATATTTACAGGTTATCATACGTTGTCCAGGTTGGAATTTTGAAAAAGGAGCCACAAAAGAATATGATGAATCTATATATCGTTGCTTTGTTTTGTAAGGAACGAAACAATATAAAACTCGATTAAGGAAGATGTACAAATTTGACCCGGATCATGTGGATAACAAGTTGCAATACATTGACATTGAATTTAAATAATTAACTTATCTTTTATTCCACATACGAGAGAATATGAAACTCCCATGCCATATGCATATATAGAATAATAATTTGCATTTATTAAAACAGGGAAGAAATCAGCTTTTATTCTCTTTATTTCCTCCTAAAGTCTTCTAAATTTAATGATTAAATTATTGTTAGTATATAATTACACCATTCAAATAAAAAAAATTAAAATATCAGATAAAATAAAGAGAAAATTTGTTAAATAGGTAGTTTATGAAACATAATTGGAGTTTAGGTAGTTTGTTAAAGTTAATTTGTGATTAAGGTATCTTTTTGTTCCATTAATACTTTTGTTCCGAAAATACCCTTTAAAAGTATATTTTATTTTTATTAAACATGTATTTAAAATTAATTTAGTAATTATATTAAATTTTAAGAAAAAATTTGCTATATAGATACTTTTATGTTACCTAAAATGAATAGTTTATTTTAGAGACTTAAAATATTACCTAAAAATGAATAATAACAAATATTCTCTATTATGTTTAACGTATAAAGATTTGGAAAGTTTTTATAAAACATGATTTAGAGACTTAAAATACCTAATTTACATAGAGTCGATGATGTAAACGAAATACTTGCGGTGAATGAAGGCGTATACGTGAATGAAATCATTCTGGTGAACGAAACAGGTATTCATGTGAATGAATATCAAACACGTGAACTTAATTTGTGCATCGACAAATCGTCTGTGATGGATACACATGAAGCTACTTATGATTCTCCTCTTGGAATATTGCAAGGTAATGATGCATCTGCACAAGTTGTTGTGAATACAATTGTTTATGTGAATGAAATAGTTGCGGTGAATGAAGGCGCTAACGTGAATAAAATCGTTCCAGTGAACAAAATAGTTGTTCATGTGACTGGAGATCAAACACGTGAACGTAAATTGTGCATGGACAAAGTGTCTGTGAATAGAAAACATGTTGTATGTGGTCACTCATTTGGACCTAACTCGTCTGAAACACCTTATGAAGATGATTTCCTTGATGATATCACAGTACGGAGCTTTACTTCGTCGACGTACGGAGCTTTACTTCGTCGCCGGAGCTGCTTCACGCCACTAGATGTACGCCGCCGAAGCTTTTTCCCGTCGCCGAAACTTCTCAACGCCGCCGGAAATCACTTCGTCTGAATCAATTTAGCAAGGTTCGGGTAATGGACTCTAAAGTAAATGAAAGAGATGACCTAAATGAAAAGGAAAGGTATTTCCTTTTAACTTTTTCTTAAATTGAATAAATTTGGAAACTAAATATTATTAATAAACATAAAATTTCAAAATAAATCAAATTAAAAAATTATAGAATATTTATTTGTAAGCCCAAGATTGTAATTCTACAAGACTAAAGTACATTTTTGCAAAGAATCCCTAATAATACCTATTTTGCAAATTAGTAAACATAAGAGTGCCCAATCTCCAAATTTTTTCTAAAATAAAGGGACATTCTTAAAAATAGCACAAAAATTAAGTTTATTACAAAAATAGCACAAAAATGTTTTTGTTTCAAAAATAGCACAAAATTAGAAATAGCTTTAAAACTTCAAATTTAAATCCTAAAACTCTAAAACCAAATTCTATCCCCTTCAAAATTAAATCCTAAACTCTATGTAGTGAACCCAAATCCAAAATTTTAAATTTTAAATCTTTAAAATTCACTTTTTATGTTGGTATTTTTGGAACATTTGAGAGCGTGTGTTGTATTTTTGGAACTTTTGGGAATATGTTGTATTTTTGAAATTTGAACTTCTTATGATGGTATTTCTAGAAATTCCTCTAAAATAAAATAGATTATTATCTAATATATATTATTATTATTATTTAAAATTTGTTTTTAAATTGTGATTTTTGAACCAAAACTGTTATATGATAATTTGGAAACAATTAGTGATGTGAGATTTCCTAAATTATAATAATATATATATAAAGAAGATATTTGTGTGGACTTGGATTCGAAACCCATCAAAACATTTTATTTACAAAAAAAGAAAGATATTTGTTTATTTTTGGATAGACAAGAATTTAAATAAGAGTAAAGGAGCGGCCATGCAAATGCAAAGTGTACTACTACGACAAACTTGGGGACTTGTCTTTTCTCTTTTTTTAGAGAGAGAAAATTTGAAGAATCTCTCTCTCTCTTTGTCTAAAACGGTAATTGTTCCATTTTCTCTGATTTCTTAAAACTTATCGGTTTATACACAAGCTCTGTTTTCGTCTTCGAATCACCAAGAACCATATATTAATGGGATTATGTTTTTGCAGTTTATAGCTTTTGAAGAATAAAAATTTAAAGAAAGAAAAAAAAGATGAAACTTTTGGATTTGTTCATAACTTCATCAAAACCAGTGGTGGAGATCTTATTAATAACATCAGTTGGGTTTTATTTGGCTCTTGATGGAGTCAATCTTCTTGGTCAAGATGCTCGCAAATATGTTAACAACGTATGTTCAATCTTCTAACTTAACAACTTTTACTTTTTTATTTCTTCTTCAATAATTATAAAAGATTCACCTTCAATTTTCTGGTTTTGTATATTATATAGATTGTGTTCTATGTGTTTAGTCCTTCGCTTATTGGTAGCAAATTAGCTGATAGTGTTACATATGAAAGCTTGGTTAAAATGTAAGTTTCATTACACAAGTGTTTACAAGATTTGTGTTCTCTGGTTATATATTGAAAATTGGATTTTGAACGCAGGTGTTTCATGCCGGTTAATGTACTGCTTACATTCATCATTGGTTCGTTATTGGGTTGGATTGTTATTGTCATCACTAAGCCACCTTCACACCTTCGTGGTCTCATCGTTGGTTGCTGTGCAGCTGGTACATAATTAAACCTTTAAACATCATCTGTCTAATTTCAAAATATGAGTTGCTTCTTGTGTCTTGTCCTTTATGACTAACAACGTTTGAGTGAATAGATGTCATTTCTTGCAATCTCTCTCTAACTCATTTTTGATAAGGTCTTCTTCATTACTTATTATGTTGGATTCGTACTTAAATTATAACATAGAGACAATACTAGTATAAACCACTAGATTACAATTTTATTTTGTTAGGCCACCACTAGCCGGTCCAATATCCCAAACAACATAAATAGGGAAAAATGCATTTGCTATACGAGTGGCCAGATTCGAACCATGATCTGATAACAAGTCATAGTTACGAGTTATTCGTACGTAAGTTAGTACTGTTAACCACTAAACTACAAGTCATAGTTACCTTATGTTTCTTGGTTTTTTTGTCAACCACATTTATTATACTATATTACTATTATGTCGGATTCATACTCAAGTGTCAACATATTAGTATAAACCCCTAGTCATAATTGCTTTTTGTTTTTGGCTTATGAATATGTGATATATGAAATTGTCAAATCCCCAAAAAAACAGGGAATTTGGGGAATATGCCACTAATAATAATACCAGCAATATGTAAAGAGAAAGGAGGTCTCTTTGGAGATCCTGAAAGTTGTCAAAAGTATGGAATGGGTTATGTTGCACTCTCTATGGCTGTATGTTTTCTCTCTCTCTCTTCTTCTTCTTCTTCAAAGTAAGATGTATCAAATGTGTATCATATAATAATACTTCGTATGTATCAGATGGGATCGGTTTTCATATGGACTTACGTCTACAACCTTATGCGAGTACTATCTACTTCTCCTATTGACACACCAAGTTCTGTTGAATCTAACTACAAAGTCCCACTTATTTCTTCTGAGGAAGAAGAAGATAACCTTAAGGTCTGTGTCAGTCATAACTAATGAATAACTTTGTTTCATCATTGTTGTATTAATCCTTTTGGTAGTGACTATATGTGTGTGTGTGTGTTAACAGGTTGGGAGATGGGGAAAAGTCAAACAAAGAGTGGTTTCATTGTCAGAGAAAGTGAATCTAAGGACAATATTTGCTCCATCAACTATTGCTGCGGTTTGTGTTTTATTGACTTTATTCTACACATTCAAGATAAGATATATGTTCATTGGTTGACGATTTTTCCTAATCCTAATCTCAAAAATAGCGATCTAGAGTAACTTCACCTTAATTTAATGATTTTTTAATACATACTTCAATCTATTCAAACTAATTAGTTGCTGATTTACGCATATAAAGTTTTATAAAATTAATTTTTCATCTTAATTTTTTTAACGCTGTTTTTTTTTAGTCGTTGGATTAGCGATCAACAAACGAACATGAATCATTCGCTACAAAAATAAAATAAGTTAAACTGTAAAAAAGATAAGTAAATAAATTAATTATATAAATGATATAAGTAAATGAAAATAAAATTAAGAAAGATAAAATAATAGAAAACAAAATAAGCATTTATTTAAATATTTCAAAAAATCAAATAAATTAATAAATCTAAATTATTTATATAACTTATTTTAAAAATAAAAATAAAAATAAAATTAAATTATTTCCAAAAATAAGTTAAATAAATAAAGTAAAATAAAATAATACAAAAGTATTTTTTACAAAAAATTAAGTAAAATAGATTAAAATGAATAATAAATAATGAATATTTTAAATACTATAAATAAATTAAATAAATCAAAAAATTAAATAAGCTAAATGAATTATATAAAAAAACGTTAAAATATATTTAAAATTTAACATTTCTAGAAACTAAAAAAAAATAAAATAAATTTAAGCTAAATAAATTTAAATAATTAAATAATTTAAATAAAATGAGTAATTGAAAAAATGTGAAACATTATTTACAAGACTTAAGATAAAATTAATTTAAATAAATTAGCATACAGTAAATAAATCTAATAATTCAAATAATTCAAATTTTATAAAAAGTAAAATAAAATAAATAAAAATTATTAATTTTAAAAACTAATATAAATGAATATATCTGTTAACTAAATTATCTAATAAACAATGCAAATAAATTAAGTTAAATAAAATAAATAATTAAGATAAATTAATTAAATTATAAAAATTAAATAATCAGTCGCTTGCGACTACCAAACGAACAACACAACGATCAGTCGCTGGAGACTATAAATTGTACAGCTGCTATCGCTAGGAATTGATAATAGCTATCGTTAGTCGTTACTGCTAGTGACAACAAAAAGAACAAAGCCTCTGAAATGTGTATAGAGGAACCATCAAATGCAGGGAAAAATATTATGGTGACGGAGAAATAAATAGTCAACCCATGTTCATTCTTTATTTTGTTGTCGTTGACAGATGATTGCGCTTGTGATTGGACTCATTACTCCTTTAAGGAAGCTAATAATCGGCACAGAAGCTCCTCTTCGGGTGCTTCAAGACTCAGTAACTCTAGTGGGGTAATTTCGTAACATACTCATTTTCTCATACTCAACATAAACATTGAATGATTCATCGCTTAGGTTATCTAATATCTAAATGCAACATATGAATCTTACATCTTGATATTATTCGTTTCAATATTCGAATTTAACATCTACATATTCCATTTGGGTACAGTTTTGTTCACTTTCAAATTTGTAAAAATATACGTATACATTATTTCAAAATATCACAAATGTTTTAGCCACGTTATTAATACGTGGATACATATTTTTTCACCGAAAACACAGAAAATTATTTTGTTACCAAAAATGCGGAAGCATGTTTTCTGCCAAAACAACAACACGTTTTTCCGACAAATGCGGAACCGCGTTTTTCCACCGAAAATACATAATCATGTTTTCCCACAAAAATACAAATTTCGTGTGCTTTGCAATTTTTGGACAAAAACGAGTTTCCACATTTTTGGCGGGATTGTGTATTTTTGTGTTTTTGGTGAAAAAATGCGTTTTTTGTTTTTGATAAAAAAATATGTTTCTCCCGTTTTGAAGTGATCAAACAAACAACATTTGAGCATTTATACGGAGATGCAACATTTATATACAAAAACCAATAGGACCTAATCACTTGAAAGCTTTTAATGGAGCGTTTTGTTTCATGGACTTAAGAGATGGGGCCATTCCTGCTATGACCTTAATTATTGGAGGGAACCTACTCAAAGGCCTAAGGAGTTCAGGAATGAAAAAGTCTACCATTATCGGTGTTTTAGTTGCACGTTACATTTTGTTACCTATAAGTGGTGTTTTAATCGTAAGAGGAGCTTATAAGTTGGATTTAATTACCTCAGAACCTTTGTATCAATTCGTTCTTCTTCTTCAATATGCTGTTCCACCAGCAATGAATCTTGGTTAGTTGCTCCAAACTCTTTTAACTTAAGAAATGTTTAGTTACATCATAAGACTGATTATAAAGTTACTTATTTTTGTTATAGGTACAATTACTCAATTGTTTGGAGCTGGAGAAAGTGAATGCTCAGTGATTATGCTTTGGACTTACTCTCTGGCTTCTATTTCACTTACTGTTTGGCCCACTTTCTTCATGTGGCTTGTAACTTAAACCCCAAAAATCTGATATTGTTACATATCTGTTGTTGGATTTCCAAATGATTGGATCTTATATAATCGAGAATATATTCTTCATAGCATCTGAAACAAACTTACGAACAGAGAGGAAACACAATCAGAGATGATATTATGTATCAGGGCGGTCCTTAAATTTTGAAGGTCGTAATTTAACATGAAACAGGTTGTTTTGCACAATTTTACATAAAAATGAGCTGATTTTTAAACTACAATTTTAAAATAAAAAAATGAACCGCAAATTCGTATTTCTTCTGTTTGACTACACCTTTATTTTCTTCTTTATTTGGTGGTGCCCAACAATTTTTTTTAATGTGGCCCAACTTTTCACAGTTCCAACATTCAGTCGGTTGTTTGAACTTGGAATAACTTCTTTCATTTCTTTATTTTGATCTGCGTCTATTCTGGTTTCCTCTATCTTGGTTTCTTGGTACCGTGTGCCAAACCATCTTCACCTCCCATCTTTTTCAGATATTTTGCGAACCCTTATTAAAACACCTTCGTCGACAAAACAATTGTAGCACAAAATCTTACTATCACGTGAATAGTAACTTCGCCAAAAAAATATCAACCTTTTCAAAAAATATTTGGTGTAATTTGCAACTTTCCAAATATATCGACCAAATTGCAACTTTTAGAAAAAATGAGACGTTCGTACGTAGTTGATGACTCTGAATTTTCATGGATTTTACATATCAATTAGCATCGATTCTGAGGTCTAAAAGCGTGCATACATCACGTTTATGGTTGATTTCATTAAGTTTAGGATTTTTAGGACTCTTGCGCATTTTGGAGACTTTTCAGGACTTTCAGGAGTTTTCGGGAAGGATTTGAGAAATTTCAGAAAAGCATCACTTAACGTTGAATGGAGCAGCACTCAGCACTCAACATGGAATGGACTAGACTTACCTCAGAACCAAGGCATGATCGATCCCAATACTTTGCAGGATCGATCTCAGGCACTTCGGCGTCGAAACAGGATCGATCCCAACTCAGCACCCTCGGGATCGATCCCAACACTTGCAAGATCGATCCCGACACTTACCATATCGATCCTGAAGCCACTTCAGATCGATCCCGCAACCACTTCATATCGATCCCTCCCCTCTCTCTTTCAACGTTTTTGGTGATGTCTAAAATGAAGCTAAGGAAGTGCACGAAGATGAAGCTGTAATAAGAAGAGAACATACGAGATCGATCTTACCTATGTTGGAATCGATCTCAGGCACTCAATGTCGGGATCGATCCCAACCTCATATGCACTTTGGACGCATCTCAGCTGGATCCATCCCAAGCAAGCATCTTTCAGTCCGGATCGATTGTGCACTCACCAACTCGAATGCAAGCATGCTCCGACCCGACCAACTCAATTCCGGATACCTCCTGAATCAAGGCCCAATATCCAAGACAATGATTAACATTTTGTTTTTAGTGCGAATTAGGGCTTTTCTCTGAACACTATAAAAGCCCTAATTCGCATCCATTTGCACAAGCTTTAGTTTTTCTTTCTTTTTTAGGTTTTGTCTTAGGTTTTCATTTCTTAGTTTTTTTCTTGAAGTTCTTGGTGTAAAAACCATTTTTCTTTCAAGTCTTTAGTTAATCTTCTGTTTTTCTTTAGTTTCCTTGCTTAGCTTTACCTTATTGCATATCTGGTTCTTGTTGATTTTTGTTTTAAGTTTTAATCTCTTGTTTAGCTTACTGTTT
>OVBE01002455.1:0-30606 GCA_900406425.1 Iberis pinnata
CTAATGAGAAGTGTCTCCATCTCTTGATAATAATCTCTAACCGAGTTGCTGCCTTGACTGAGCTTTCTTAGTTGGTTTAGTAACTCTCTGTTGTAGTGGTTTGGTACAAACCTTCTTCTCATACAGGTTTTGAGTTGCTGCCATGTAGAAATGGCTGGATCACCACATCTTCTCTTAGTAATATTCAGCTGTTCCCCATAATAAAGCATAATCACTAAAATTCAGAGACAACAATCTTCACTTTGTCGGGTTCATAAGTTCCTTGACAAACAAAGTTGGATTCCATCTTCCTTTCCCAATCTAAATAAGATTCAGGATCATTCTTGCCTTGAAAGGATGGAAACCTGATTTTGATATAATCAAGTTGTTGTCTAACAGGATCTCTATTGTTTCTACCACGTCTAGGACCTCTCCTGCTCTGATTTGATCCATGGCTATAATAATCATCAGAACCTAGATCATTATGTTCTCTTTCTCTAGCCTCTCTTGCTTCTCTTGCTGCTCTAGCCTCTCTTGCTTGTCTATCAATTATAGCAGCTTCTGAAGGTGTAGGAGTGTGTTCTGATTCAGAATGAGAATGCTTCCCAAATTCTTCTCTAAGTTGTTGAACAAGTCTTTGTTGAGATTCAGATCATCTTTTTGAACTGCTCCATAATCTCTGGAGAAATGGTTGTATTGGCCATGATTCCTATATCAAATACAACAAACTCACAGTAAACAAGCACAATGAAACCCAAAAATAGATTTTAAAACAGATATCAGAAACAGATTTCAATACAGTTCCAGTTTTGTGTAATAGAAGTTGAAGGGTCAAACTAGGGTTCTTCACAAGTTTTGAACGAAACAAAAGGTTTAGAAACAGTTAGCTTTGATTCAAAGATGGCTTTGATACCACATGATACGATCCTGATTCTATTCCCCTTGGATCTTTATCTTTGAATGAAGCTTCTAGTGCGGAATAACAACTCTATGTGAAGAATACTTTCTGGAACTTGATGATGATGGAATATGGACGAAATAGAGATGAGAATGATGATAAAACAAAAAAGAGATGATGATCTTGTTCGAGAGTTGAATGGATTCTCAAAAGACTGCGCTTGTAAGAGAAATCCAGAATTCTAGTGGTTTGGCTCTCACCACTTAGAATTGTTTTGAGTCAATAGTATAAGGTTTTGGAATGAAAATTGAATGATTTTTATTGATAGATTCGTGCTCAATATATAAAAGAAGAGAAAGGTACATGCACCCGCTCTTGGAAATAACAAAATTGTCTTAAAAGCTGGAAATTAAATGAAAACATGCAAAAAGGTGCTTCTTGAGTTTAAATTCGAAATTTAACTTCTTATTGAGTAGAATAGACATTTTCCCTCCTTTGATGAAGTAATAACTAAGTAACTTAGGGGAAAGTGAATTATCAAGCCTCGTTAAAAACCTTTGCATAGAAAACCCATTGGGACAAAACCATGCGAAGGAAAAGAGTGCAAGATAACCACTTAGTTACTTAGTGTATTAACTTGATTTTCTTCTTCATTTGCATAGCGGTAGATGTTGTAGATGTCCCTTGGTGTTGAGTCTCCTAGCTGCATCCCTTTGAGTGAACTCTTGACTCCTTTAGCTAACTCCTTACCCTTAGCTCTAGTGATAACTCCATCTGTTACTTTGAAAGCTTCTTCTAAATCTTGCATCTCCTCTATCTCTTCATCTGTTGAGTCTCCTTGTGAGTAGCTGGTTGGAATCACATCACTAACTATGTTTGATGTTTTCTCTTTTCGTGAAATATTTTCAAATTTTTAGTTTTTAAAATTAGATGAGTTTAGTTGAGTCGAAGGAACGATGACCAGAATGCACAATGACTACTAACCTAGTGTGAGTCCAGTTTCATTCTCTATTTGATTACGGACTTAGATTAACTATTGGACTTAGGATTGGAACCCCATTTATTAATTGATTTGCCTTTGAAAGTTCTGATCTTTTGGATCGTTAATGATTTGATGCTATCTCAATTGTGCTATGATTTAATTTGATCTTAAATTCTCTTACCTATGGTGTTGGTATACTATGAAAGCTATGTATCTTTCTCTTCAGTGTTCTGTAAGACCGACAAATTTTTTCAATACGATCCGAGTCTTTTCTCTCTCTCCCTTCAAAAAATAAAAATGGTACAGAAAAAGGATTGAAAGAGTGATCTAGAAATCCGTAGTCAATCCTAGAAAAACTGGCTGATAAAAAATAAAAGAAGAAAGCACAGAAATGCGAAGAAATAAAAAAAGAGAAAAGCAGTAAGAAAAGTGAGAAAGGGAGAAAAAGGATCAGTTTCGGAGTCGATTGATGCTCTATTTGGTATGAGAATTTCGATAGAAGGGATACTCAAGCGTATTGATCGATACCCCATAAGTAAGAACGCACCATTTTACACTTGAATGAATTTAATGAGCTGGTTGAAATGATTTGATGGTTTGACTGATTTGGGACTTATAATAGAATGCATGTTGTTAATTATGTGGTGGTAAATAGTCCATTTGCAATGGTTGTCTAAGATTAGTTTTTTTAGTTTGTGACATATGAACTTGAGGTTTCTAAGATTTTGTGAATTTTTGTGTTGTCCTTTTCAAACCTCTTCTCTAGATTTAATCTTACTTTATGTAAGGACAAGCAAAGGTCTAAGTCTGGGGGAGTTGATATTACTCGGTTTTAATGCATAATAATAGGCATTTATGTCTGCTATCCTTCATTTTTCCGAGCTTTTTCCTTGCATATTTGGTATATTTTTAGGATTTTAGGTGTTTGGGTCATTTGGAACTAAAGGATGCATTTCAGAGCAAATCAGAATAAATTACCAAGTTACAGAATAAATGATCGATTGAGCTGTCTAGGGAACGATCGAGCACTGAAGATGAAGAAATGCATGATCGATCCTTCCTTGGATTGATCGACCAAATGCTCCTGGAACTTTTCGGATAAAGAGAACAATCAAGCAGTATTAGGAAGAGATCAATCGATCCCTTCACCCGAAAAGAATGATGATTTTCCAATTTTGCAAGACAAGTCCTCAAGTTTATCACGTTTCCATTGTTTTCATTATTTTCCTTTTTGCACTACAAAATTCTTTGGGCTGGCTTTATTTTCTCTATGCTTTTTATAAATATTGAACTTTCACATAGAAAAGGATCTGAACCCTATATTTCGAGAAGATTTCTGAAATCTGATTTTATATATACCAATATCTATATTCATCAAATTAATTATGTGT
This sequence comes from Iberis pinnata, assembly GCA_900406425.1. Taxonomy (NCBI): domain Eukaryota; kingdom Viridiplantae; phylum Streptophyta; class Magnoliopsida; order Brassicales; family Brassicaceae; genus Iberis; species Iberis pinnata. The sequence continues at coordinate 3,251 of OVBE01002455.1, forward strand.
TTTTCTTTGATATTAATTTGTTCTTGCTTTGCAATCACGTTTGATTGTAAGGGTTTTTCATAAAGGGATTTAATTTTTTAGGTTCTCAGTCTAGATTCAAACAGAATGCTTGAATTAGGTTGATCACATAGTTCTTGATAATAGATTGATAAATACAAAATGATTTGGTTTAGAAATCTGACCTAATCTTAGGGGTTTATGAACTATCAATTCTGAACTGTAACACATATTTGAATTATCTAAATACGGCGGGAGTGTGTCTTTAGTAATTTGAATATAGAGATTCATACTTTGGGGGGAGATTAATATACTTTATGTCTTTTGAGTTGAGAACTATTTTCAAACGACAATCCTTGCATGATAACCTAACTTTTTAACCTAACTACATGTGGATTTTCTATTTCCTGACGTCTTTAGCTCAGCTTTTCCAACTGTTTATTTAATTATTATTTGATTTTGATACAAACACTTTGATTATTCCGTCTTAGCTTGATTTGAGTTAAACTGAAAGTTGTGCTGTCTGGTCTCTGTGGATTCGACCCTTTACTGTACTGTAGTGATTTGTTCTCTACAGTATAGTTTTAGGATTACATTCTAAGCTTATCAATGACAAGGAAAGAGCCTTAGGGATTCGAAAAAACCCAAAAAAAATCAGGTAGTTTCTAGGTAAAAACAGCAAGGCGTCTAAAAATAAAAGAAAAACAATGAAGCGCTTATTAGTGTCTAAGACACTTGGCTGAGGTAACTACTCTGAATAGCTTAGGCGTAGTGATGTGATTTGTCTCGTTAAAATCCTTAATGGAAAACCTCCTCGTACCAAATCTTCACCAAAGAAAACAGTACAGAACCACATCACTTAGCTACTCATCCATAGTTACCTAATTCTTTAGTCTGGATGGATATAAAGATGTTGACCACATCCATGGGAGCTTCAGAATCTACATAGATCATGGTATTAATCTTCTTGGCTAGCTCATTTTCTTTGGACCGGGTGATCCTTCCTTCTGGCTCAGATGTTGGCTCAGGTTCAAGCACAGGTTCTTGCTCTTCCTCTTCTGAGCTAGCCACGATCATATCATCCTCCCCTCTTGAAGAGTATTTATCCTCAAATTTGTATTTGCACCATATGGGATCAAATCATAAACATTGAATGAACTTGATGTTAGATACTTCCCTATTAAGTCGAGACAGTAGGCGTTGTTGTTGATTCTTTGGACAATTGAATTTGCACTGTCGATTTCCGTTAGTCACGAAAAATCAGAATGAACTCTAACTTTCCAGAGATCCCAGATTTCTGTAAATCAAACATGAACAAGATCAAAATATGAGAAAGGCAATAAAAGTAAAAAAATTAAACAGTACGAAAGGAGCAAAATAGAGGTCTTATTCCGAACTTGTAAGAGCGTTCCAAAAGATGGTTAGTCTTAGCTTCATGTGCCGTTCACAAGTTTTGTAACACGAAAAACCTAAGACTAGTGACCTAGTTGAGTCCCAGGTCGCTGATATAATTGAAAATAACCCTAATGCTCTAAGTATTTTGGTGAGGAAAGTTCAACGTGCCATGTCTCTTCCCTTCAATTGTCTTATTATAGGCTCCTTGCTTGTCCGTTTTCCTTTTTCATCTCCGAATTTTTTAGAGGAAACTTTCCTTTTCTTTTGTAGAAACTTTCCTTTTCCGAATTTCTTCCATTTCTATGTGGCTTACGCAACAAGCTATGACTGTCATCATACTTGGGCCGAATCCTCGTCTAGAATCATAATTGGGCCTTTTATCGTGTTTTAGGCCTCGTTGGGCCGTTATGCGGTCAAGGCGATTTACGATTCTTATCAGAGAATTAGTCTTTCGTACGTCATTATGATATGTACCTTATGACAAGTTAACCCTTATCGCTTCGTATGATTAAAATATATGAACAAATTCTTACAATCGTTCCGGAGGATTATACTTTCAGTCGTATACTCGAGATAATCATCGTCGTCTTGAGTTAGTCATTTTATATGATTTGAAACTCATACGAAAGGATTTCCAGAGACTTGTGCAATCCATAAGGAATGATTGTATGGTCGTGGTGTCTATAAGAAGAGAATAAGTTTTATGATTTGATTTATGGAATTCCAATGGAATCTCAACATGATACGAAATAGGAGACGAGGGTTTCGAGACGACAGCAGCTCGTTAACCGCAAGTTGAATTTACGAGGCTTAGCTCGCTAGTTGGCAAGCTGAACGCATATCATTCAGCTCACCAACTGGAGAGCTAAATTTGTAAGATTCAGCTAGCCAGTTGACGAGCTGAATGCATATCAGTTAGCTAGCCAACTAGCAAGATGAATTCGTGAGATTCAGGTCGCCCGAATTCGTAAGATTCAGCTTGCCAACTGGCGAGCTAAATGTGTGTTCGGTGTTCGTGCTATCATATACAACGACGGTCGGAGGCAAAGACTTATTGGAAAGTTCTGATTTGCTTGTCGCTGTTGCGGTATTAGTTCTCCACGAGCATCGGCCGTATACGAACCATCTTGCCTCCTTAAGACCTTAGTCATAGGAAAACCGGGTGGGACAAAGCTTCTCGACTAAAGACAAAACAGTATAGAGATGGTTGCCTAACTGTCTGATAACCATTGCGCATAATCTCCGAAATGTATTTCCGAAAGTTTAGTTAGAGCATGTTCTGCTGATCAGGGTCGCTCAAGCGTTCACGTATTTTCGGTCATTGGTTCTGAGTATACCATTTTTGACCCCAACAATTGGCCCCCCAGCTCGCAAGGTTCGTGCTGAATGTTGCGGGCGAGTTGTGTGAGTTTTAGTCGGGACTTACGATTGAAAATTTTCTGTAGGTTGGTTACGTAAAGATTTTATGATTATTTTATTGCGGAAAACATTCTATAAGTAGTGGACACTCACTCTTCATTTCATTCATTGCCATTTCCTTCAAATTATCACTTTGAGAGCTTTTTCTAGAATGACTTCTCCCTAAAAAGACAGTCAAGCCATCACGAAAATAATGCTTTTCCGAGAGGCCATCCCAGCTTTCCTCTCCGCGAGGAGGTTCTTAGTTTTGTAGCGGGGTTCCTGGCGTTCCAAGAAGAGATATCTCGTCGTGAAGCTGAGACAAAACATACTATCTTTCCTGTTTCATCGACTGCATCGCTGACGGTCGTGCCTAACTCGACGTCTTGCTCTATACCTGACCTAGATTACGAAGCGACCTTCCGACGGTATCTTCGACCACTCTGATCCCTGTTGGGAGCTCTGAGCATGGGGCTGAATTAATGCCTCCTCCTCCTCCTCCCGTCAATCTGGAGATGGTTTTGGGGTTCCCTACTGCCGGGCCTCCTCCCCTTGTTCCTTATATGGCTCGCAAGAGAGCATGCCCTGCTTCCGGGGCAACTGGGAAGAGAAAGTCCGCGAAGAAGGGCAGGAATGGATCTCTTTCGCAGGAGGTTTCGGGTTTGAGTTTGATTTCACAATATCAAGCCAAGGTACGCACACTTGAAATTCTTTGGCTTGATAAATTGTTGTTTTCTCATCTTTTCAGTTTATGCGCAGGTCGTCTCTTTCGTTGGCGAGATATTCAGTGACTGTGGTTCCGAGATAGAGCGCGTTATGGAAAGTCTCACCATATCGGAGGAGAAATTATCGCGTTTAGAGGCGGAGTTGGGGGTTATCCATGACGCCCGTGCATCGGAAGTGTCCCAAGTCCATGGTCATATCAACACTCTAAAAAGGGACCTCGGGAAGACGTTGAGCTCTCTTCTTTAGGAGAAGAAAGCTAGAAGATCTAAGGCGAAGGAGTTACGCCATCTTAAGCGTCAAGTGCAGGCCGCGACTGGTTCATCGGCCACGCGATTCTAGCTGTTGGATTCGCGCCAGTTCTCATAAGTTCCATTCTCCCGCAGTCTGTTTACGATCCGATTGATCATGGCTGCAAGCCTCGCGAGGTGGTTGGCCTTATTACCGCGACTTAGGGTTCTGGTGGTGAAGTGAGTGATGATGAGGTCCTCACCCTGAATGAAGAATGGGTTGTTGGTCCTGTTCCGGACATTTTAATTTTTAGCTTTTCAAATCTGCCTTCTCAGGCCTTGTATGGCCATTTTAAACTTGCGACCCAGCCGTATCTTGTTCTCTGATGGTAGTTACAATCGTTTAATCGTGCAGAGTTTTACGCAAAGTGCTGTTTTGGTTTTATCGAATTTTCGGATGTGAGCGAAGGGGCAAGTTTAGGGATCTCGTATCGGTGCTTCATACTATGCCTAGAGATGTTACAGACCAGTGTGCTGGGTTTAAGTCAAGACCTAGATTTATTCTCGGTTTTAAGGTATGTGGTGACCATTCTGGCTTACGTATCATGTTTGCGATTTCAACCTGATTTGACTGCGACGTTGGAATCTACAATAGATCCATATTGATTTGGTACCGAGAAACTCTTAGAAGACGGTTCAAAAGTGCTGACCAAAATTCTTGTTTTCATAACGCTGTTTATCCTTGTGCTGGATGTGTGAGAACCGATCTTACAAATGGTTAGGTGACTAGTTAGTCCGTCAGGGGGGGGGGGAATCGACAGGCTCGGTAAAGGAGCAGATGTTTGCTTGCTTTGTTTTTGGAGTCTATGTTGACTGTGTTTGTACGAGTTTGGAAGCGAGAATGTTTGTATGATTTCCGATTTGTGCTATACGAATATTTTTGATGTTACATAGGTGTTTTTTTTATTGTGATTGAATATGTAGAATCGTAAGGAAGTGCAAAAATAAAGTGCGATTTTATTATTGCATAGAAGTTTCAAAAATATCGAGTAAGTAAATGCAGATATTTTGAAATATGGGAGTATACGAGTATATCAATACGTATCCACTCCCCCCCCCCTTTTTAGAGGAGGGACAACTACACCTCTCTTGCGAAAATATTCCTACGTACCCTTTTTCGGGGATTAAGTCGTCTCGTAGTTCATTATGTTGTTGTTTCGTTGCTCAGTGATAGTAGTTTTTGAGGTGCATTGCGTTCCAAGTTCTCGGAATCTTACCCTTTTGAAGCGTGGCGATTTCGTGCCCCTTGTTGGACTACTTTCGTGATTTTGTACGATCTTTCCCAGTTTTCTTGCGTTTCACTCTACAGTGTTTTAGAAGACTTTGCGCAGGACGAGGTCGCCTTCTATGAATCTGCGACTTCGTACATTCGAGTTATAATATTTTGCGCATGTTTGTTGGTAGTTTTTGATTCAGATGAGTGCCTGATCTTGGTGCTCGCTGATGAGGTCGAGATTGTCTAGCAGCAAGAGATTGTTCATTTGGTTTTTCTCTGTGAGTAGTTTTCTGCGTATTCCCAGAAATTCTACTTTCGTGGGAATTATGCACTTTGTTCCATATTCGAGAGCGAAGGGGGTTTCTCCCGCAACCCTTCTCGGTGTTGTTCTATGCGACCAGAGGACTACTTCAACCTCTTCGGCCTATCGACCTTTCTTAGCATCTAGGTGTTTCTTTAACCCGTCCAGTATGGTTTTGTTGACGATTTCCGATTGGCTGTTACTTTGGGGGTAGCTGGGAGTTGATTTGGTCATCCGTATCTCCCATTTCTCGCAAAATGCCTTGAATCTCGTAGACTGGCATGTGGTTTAACGTAAAAGAAATCAGTTTCCCCCTCCTTCTAGCACCAAACTATGGGAACCACAATTCGCACTGTCAATTTCTGTTAGTCACGGAAAATCATAGTGAACTCAAACTTTCTCGATATCTCGGATTTATGTGAATCAAACACGAATAAGATCAAAATACGAGAAAGGAAAATTAAAGAGTACAAAAGGATCAAAATAGAAGTCTTATTCTGAATTCGTAAGAGCGTTCCAAAAGATGGTGAGTCTTAACTTTGTGAGCCGTTGATATTACTCGATTTTGATGCCCTTTAGTGAGTATTTATACTTGCTATTTGTCATCATTCGAGTAGTTTCTAGGTGTTTTAATATATTTTCATGATTCTAGATGTTTGGGACATTCTAGAGCAAAAGGTGGTTTTGTGCACGAAATAGATGCAATTTGACGAATGCAGAAGTAGAGTTCAGCAGAAGAGCCGGAAATTGATCGACATTTGGAGATGTTTCTATGAATGGAATGGGCTGAGATTTTAACTCAAACTCGTCACGTGAGTTAGCTTTCATATGAATGTGATTTGAGGTCAATCCATTGAATCAATCATAAGTTATGACGATTTTACTGAAGACTGGTCAAGCTTTCTTGCCAAAGGAGCATGTGTAGCACGTCATGGAGCAGATCGATCTATCCACACTTGGATCGATCAATCCTGAATACAAAATTTTTGTAAGTTTGGATTGATCGATCCACACTTGGATTGATCGATCTGAACAATCGAGAATTATTGGAAGATGCCAAAAAGACGTTTCCGTCCTTAAGACTTATCATAGGTTTTTATTGTTAGGCTTTATTATTTTTTTACTTCTATATAAGTCAGAAGCATAGGGTTCATTTTAAGCATTGAGAACACACAACACATATCACAGACACATATACAATTCATTATTTTGAGATCTTTTCTGAGAGAGACGAATCCTGACACCTGTATTTTAGAGAAGAATTATGAACTCTCTATTTACTTTAATAAAATTATGGTTTTTGAATATGCTTTCTCAATTACTGATTGTTGATTTCTTGGCTATGTTTGAGTAGTCTCTTTGTTAGGTTTTAGGGATTTCCCAAGAAAAATAGGTTTTGATGGTTAGAGTTGACTTTAAATGGATTTAAATTGTTAGGTTCTTAGTCTAGATTTTTTTTTATTTCTTGAATTAGCCTGATCACCTAGTTCATGATTTTAGGTTAATAAATACAAAGGAATTTGGTTTATCTAATATGACCTAGTCTAGATGAATAAGTATCTTTGCTTGCGGAGTCTTGTCTTAGAATGCTTATGAACATATCGAATCTGTAATCATTGCATGATTTAATTATCTGATTTAAAGATCTAAGATTTTGGGAGAAAGTTAGTCTTTATTTCTAGAAATTCAATCATATGGGTCTAATACTTCGGGAGGAGATTAGTCTATTGCTGTCTTTTGAATTGAGAACTATTTTTATTTTTAATCTTGCTTGTAAACCTTAACCCCAAATTTGATTACCTGTGGCACTTCCCTATTGCCTAGTGTTTTATTCTATTGGTTTACATTCGCTTTTTAATCATTCGTTTTACTTTTAAATCATTTCAAAACATTCTCTCTTTTATCTTGTCTTAGCTAGAATCGATTTTTAAATGAGAGTCGTACTGTCTGGTCTCAGTGGGATTGACCATAAACTATACTATAAGGATTTGTTCTCTGCAGTGTAGATTTAGGTTTTAAAAACTGAGGCTATCAAATTTTTGGCGCGTTGTTGGGGACCAAAACAGTGCCTTTTAGTTTTTCTTAGAGTCTAGTCTAAGATTTTTATTTTTAATACCAATTTCGTTCTTTCTGCTTGTTTTTGTTCTAGAGATGCATGACCAAGAGATCGGACAAATCACCTGAACTGCTTATTCTCACAAACGAAGAACTTGCATGATTAGAACGCTCGAACCGGAAGTCTAGAAGAAGCACCAGATCATCCATACCAATGGCTGATGACGTAATTCAGAATCCGATCATTCCCTTAGGATAGAATGCCCAAATCCCTCCAATATTGGAGCAGATAGGACAGTTGGCTCTATACCAACAAGGAGGTAACAATCAAGTGCCGCTGGTAAATCTCGAAAGAGATGCAAAGCGGAGAGCTGAAAACGCCAATATGGGTGTTGAGAATGTCGAACAAGTCCCACCTGGATTGAACCGAAATCTCCCACCTCCTCAAAACATGGTACTTATTGGCGATTTGAACAACCCTGAAGCCTTCCTAGTCAATAGCAACGCCCTCCACCCTCCACAGCCTAAGAGACAGGATTACCAGTTCCCGTTTCAGCTGATCCAGTTGCTACGACAAAACCAATTCCATGACATGTCTACAGAGTATCCTATGGATCATATTGATAGTTTTGAAGACATTTGCAGCACTAACCAGCTGAATGGAGTCTCTAAAGACTTCGTGCATTGTAAGCTCTACAACCATTCTTTAGCTGATAGAGCTCTAAGGTGGCTAAAGTCATTACCTGCTAACTCGATAGAAACTTGGGATGAGTGCAAATCCAAGTTTCTGAACCACTTTTACACCTCCACTAGAACCAACCATTTGAGAAGTAAGATCTCTCAGTTTCAGCAAGGACCGGTGGAATCCTTCTATGAAGCATGGGACAAGTTCAAGGAGTACCTGCGGGATTGTCCACATCACGGTTTTTCTGTATTGAACCTCTTGAACACTTTCTATAGAGGTATTGATCATAAATACCAACTTTCTCTAGACACAACTAGTAATGGTGATTTCATGACTAAACCCGTGAATGAAGCTTACAAGCTAATCGACAATCTTGCTGCTAGTAATAACAACCATTGTCCTGATTATGATCGAAGGGTTCGATCATCTAGTTCAGATTCTTCTGGACTAGCAGAGGTGAAGGAGCTTCTCACTCAGTTTCTCAAAAAAAAACAGAATGAGAAGCATGTTAGTTTTGTTGAAGATGTTGAGAAAGTTGAAGCTGATTGCTTTGCAATCAATGAATCTGAGAACATCGAAGAGGTTAGCTATATAAATAGCCATGGAAAAATAGTGTACAACCAAGGGTACAATCCAGGTTACAACAAAGGTAATGTCATGAATCCTCAAGATCAATCTTACCCTCCTCTGAATACCTTTGCACTAAAGTCTGGACAGACATTTGTTCAGAATTTGGATGGTTTTCAACAAACCCCTCAACCTGGTTTCCAGCAAACGGTTCAACCTCAAGTGCAGCAAGATAATAAGATGGAGGTGATGTTAAAGAAAATCTTAGAGGGTCAACAGCAGTCTGACAAGAATTTAAATGCAAAGATGGATGGTATGTATAAAGATTTGAACAACAAGTTCGAATCATTGTCTACTCATGTGAAGAAGTTAGATGTACAAGTTTCTCAAACTTCTGAAGCAGTTAAAAGACAAAATGGTATGCTACCAGGAAAGGTTAAAGATAATCTCAAGGGATATATCAAGGCATTAAATTCAAGTTCTGATGGAAAGGATGAAAATTCTGCAGAATTTGCAGATCTTCATAATGGGAAAAGTGATGCAGAGGTTCAAATCGATCAATCTAAAGAGGGACCAATCGATCCAAAGTTACAGAAAAGTGATGCAGTGGTTCAGATCGATCGATCCAAAGTTACAGAAAAGCTCAGAAGCTTTCGATCAATCGATCCAACATGGATCGATCAATCCATCAGACCAATTTCTGAAGAACCAACCGATCGATCGATCCAATGAGGGATCGATCCACCCCCAAAATCTGCACCAAGTTCAAAGCAACTCGCTAAGATTCAAACCTCTTGCCCCAACAAACCTAAGGCCCCTAATGAAGAACACATGTACTATGATGTTGTTTCTCAGCAGTTTCTTCCGTTAAGACGACTTCATAAGTTAGAGGACCCAGGTGAGTTCTTGATTCCAGTAAAGGTTAAAGGAGTCCTCTTCAACCAATCTTTGTGTGACACTGGTGCTAATGTTAGCATCATGTCAAAGATGGTAGCTGAGAAGCTGGGACTTAGGGATATAAGACATTTGAGAATGTCGTTTGCTTTAGCTAACAATTCCGTCGTGGCTTCTAGTTTGTTCGTATCTTATGTTATGGTGCAAGTGGGAGATTGCATAGTCCCTATTGATTTCCACGTCTTTGACAGGAATGGGATTCTAAAGGATCGTTAGTTCTGGGGAGACCATTCTTAGCATCAGTAGGAGCGATGATGCATGTTCCTCAGAAGTGAATCTATCTCACCAACATCCCAAAAACATACTACTATCCCTTAGTATCCTACATACCGACAACAAGGATCATAATGATCAAAGAGGTAAAAGCGGAGCAGGTCTCTCAACCAGAATCTGAAGACTCTGTTGTTAAAGTCATGAGCGATAAATCTCAAGTTCCACTCAATGGTTCTACCCTAATAATGAAGAAGAGGGGGAAGATAAACTTACAGAAGATTGATGAGAATGATGAGTTGGATCTGACTGATCAAGGAAAAGAAAAGGGTGTACCAGAACCAGTTTCAAAAGACAAGGGTAAAGGTGAAGGAAATTCGAAAGAATGTAGGAAAATAAATCACATGACTTTGATTCCCAAGTCATTGGGTGAAGAATGAGTTGATTATAGAGTAAAAAGTAATGGTTTTCCAAAACCATTCTCTAAGGTTAGGATTCCTTTTGTTCAAGGTCTTAAAAACAAAGGAAATGATTTCAAGAAGGCAGTAATGAATAAAATGTTAAAGCTGCAGATATCATAAAAAGATGGTAGAACTATAGCCTCTATTGGAGCTGAACTAGATTCCGCATAAAAGGTAAGTGGGTCTAGCTATAGACGTTAAATAAAGCACTGAGTGGGAGGCAACCCACTAATTTGATTTATTTTCTTTGGTTTTTGTTTAGAGTTCGTCCTAATTAGTTAACTAATCTATTGATTTTTAGTTTTGAGTTTAAGAGATGTTTCAGGAAAATGCAAAAATTTAGGTCGGACATACAGATCGATCGATCCATACCCATGAAGTTATAATATGTAATAAGAGATCGATCGATACGTTTAGAGATCGATCGATCCATCGTAAAAAAAAAATTCCAGCCGATCTTTGTTCCAGGTAAGTACTGAACTTCTTTTGAACTATTCATTTTTTCTATTTATTTTATGGTCATTATTCCTTCTCTTGGGTTTATTTCACACCTGACGGTGTGATTTAAGTCTGGGGGAGGGAGTATAGTTACTAATTATATTTTATATCTTTCTGATGTTTCATCAGTTTGGTGAAAATTTTCAAAAATTTTCGGTTTTTATTTAGTCATGTCAAATCATCAAAGCTTTGATGATAACCAACCTATTGTCGGTATAGTATTGATCTTTTTAGATTACTGACTTAGATTTCACTGATATGTTTAGGATTGGAACCCCACTGCTGATTGTTTTGTTTTTGAAAGTGTGGATCTTTTGGATTGTTGATAATTTAATTTCTCTTCTTTGTGGTAGTAAGATACTTTGAAAGCTAAGTACCTTGCTCTTTAATGTTATGTAAATCCGACAAGTTCTTTCAGTATGATCCATATCCTTTCTCTCCCTCCCTTCAGAAAATAACAAACCGGTTTAGAAAAAGAGTTGAAAGTGTGACCTAGAAGTCCGTAGTCATTGCTGGGGTGCGAAAAAGAAAAAAAACGCAGAAAAGTGCGGAAATGAAAAAAGAAAAAGAGAGAAAAACGCAGAAAAGTGTGAAAATAAGAAAAAAAGAAGTGAGAAAGGGGGAAAAAGGGTCAGGACCATAAGTCGTTGGATGCTCTGTTTGGTATGGGCATTTTGATAGAAGAGGTGCTTGTGCGCATTGAATCAAAACCCCATAGGTAAGAATGCATCTATTCTAATCAAATTGAATTTAATGAGCTGGTTGAGATGACTTGATGGTTTGATTAATGTTGGATTTAGAGTAGGAAGCAAGCTTTTAGTTATGTGGTGGTGAACAATTCTTTCGTAATGGTTGTTTAGGTTCGATGTCTTTTAAGTTTTGATATCTATGCTTAAGGTTGCTGAGATTCTGAAAGTTCCTGTGTGGTTTCAAAACCTTTTTTCTAGATTGGGTCTTGCTTCAATTGAGGAGAAGCAAAGATCCTAGTCTGGGGGATATGATATCACTAGATTTTGATGCCCTTTAGTGAGTATTTATACTTGCTATTTGTCATCATTCGAGTATTTTCTAGGTGTTTTGGTATATTTTCATGATTACAGGTGTTTTGGACGTTCTGGAGAAAAAAGGTGGTTTTGTGCACGAAATGGATGCAATTTGACGAATGCGGAAGCAGAGTTCAGCAGAAGAGCCAGAAGTTGATCGACATTTGGAGATGTTGCTAAGAATGGAATGGGCTGAGATTTTAACTCAAATTGGCCACGTGAGTTATATTTCATATGAAAGTGATTTGAGGTCAATCCATTGAAGCAATCATAGGTTATGACGATTTTACTGAAGACTGGTCAAGTTGTCTCACAGAAGGAGCATGTGCAGCATGTGATGGAGTAAATCGATCGATCCACACTTGGATCAATTGATCCGAACACTAGAGAATTATTGGAAGATGCTAAAAAGACGTTTCCGTCCTCAAGACTTATCATAGGTTTTTATTGTTAGGTTTTATTCTTTTTTAACTTTTATATAAGTCAGAAGCTTAGGGTTTATTTTAAGAATGGAGAACACACAACACAGATCAGAGACACAAATACAATTCATTATTTTGAGGTCTTTTCTGAGAGAGATGAATCCTGACACCTGTATTTTGGAGAAGAATAATGAACTCTCTAATTACTTTAATAAAATTCTAGTTTTTGAATATGCTTCCTCAATTAATGATTGTTGATTTCTTGGCTATGTCTGAGTAGTCTCTTTGTTAGGTTTTAGGGATTTCCCAGGGAAAACAGAGTTTGATGGTTAGGGTTTGACTTTAAATGGATTTAAATTGTTAGGTTCTTAGTCTAGATTTATGATTATTGCTTGAATTAGCCTGATCACCTAGTTCATGATTTTAGGTTAATAAATACAAAGGGATTTGGTTTATCTAATCTTACCTAGTCTAGATGAATAAGTATCTTTGCTTGCGGGAGTATTGTCTTAGAATGCTTATGAACATATCGAATTTGTAATCATTGCATGATTTAATTATATGATTTAGAGTTCTAAGATGTTGGGAGAAAGTTAGTCTTTATTTCTAGAAATTCTATCATAGGGGTCTAATACTTCGGGAGGAGATTAGTCTATCGCTGTCTTTTGAGTTGAGAACTATTTTCATTGCTAATCTTGCTTGTCAATCTGAACCTCAAATCTGAATATCTGTGGAACTTCCCTATTGCCTAGCGTTTTATTTTATTGGTTTACATTCGCTTTTTAATCATTCGTTTTACTTTTAAACCGTTTCAAAAACATTCTCTCTTTTATCTTGTCTTAGCTATAATCGATTTTTAACTGAGAGTCGTACTGTCTTGTCTATGTGGGATCGACCCTAAAATATACTATAAGGATCTGATCTTTGCAGTGTAGATTTAGGTTTTAAAACCTGAGCCTATCAGCCGTTCACAAGTTTTGTAACAAATAAACCTAAGACTCGTGACCTAGTTGAGTCGCAACTCGATTATAAACTCGGAAAATAACCATAATGCTCTAATATTTTGGTGCGGAAAGTTCAACTTGTCCTGACTCTTTCCTTTATCATTCTTTATATAGGCTCCTTGCTTGTCCGTTTTCTTTTTTGGTCTCCGGTTTTTTTAGTGGAAACTTTCCTTATCTTTTGCGAAAACTTTCCTTTTCCGAATTCCATCCATTTCTCTGTGGCTTAAAAAACAAGTTGTTACCATCATCGTAGTTGGGCTGAATCCTCATCTAGAATCATAAGTGGGCCTTTTATTGAGGTTTAGACGATTTAAGATTCTTATCGGAGATTTAGTCTTTTGTAAGTCGGTACGATACAGACCTTGCGACAAGTTAACCGTTACCACTTCGTGTGATTAAAAGGTATGAACACATACTTACGATCGTTCCGGAGGATGATACTTTTTGTCACATAGTCGAGATAATCATCGTCGTCTTGAGTTAGTCATTTTATATGATTTGAAACTCAATCAAAAGGATTTCCCGAGAATTCCGCAATCCGCAAGGAATGATCTTATCTTCGTGGTGTCTACACAAAGAGAATAAGTTTTATGATTTGAGTTACAAAATTCTAATGGAATCTCGGAATGATACAAAACAAGAGACGAGGGTTTTGAGATAAGAGCAGCTCGTCAACCGGTAAGCTGAATTTACGAGACTCGGCTCACCAACTTGTGAGCTAAATTTGCAAGATCCAGCTCGCCAACTAGCAAGCTGAATGCGTATCATTCAGCTCACCAACTAGCGAGCTGAATGCGTATCATTCAGCTCGCGAGTTGGCGAGCTGAATGTGTATCATTCATCTCGCCAACTGGCGAGCTGAATGTGTATCATTCATCTCGCCAACTGGCGAGCTGAATTCATAAGATTCAGCTCGCCGGTTGGCGAACTGAATGTGTGCTTGGTGTTTGTGCTATCATATACAAACGACGGTAAGAGCCTAAGAAATTTATCAGAAAGTCTTGATTTGCTTGTCGCTGTTGCGGTTTTAGTTCTCCGTGAGCATCGGCCGTAAGCGAACCATCTTGCCTTGTTAAAACCTTAGTGATAAGAACACCCGGTGGGACTAGGACAAAAGAGTACAAAGATTGTTGCCTAGCTGTCCGATAACCGTTGCGCGTAATCTCCTAAGTGTATTTCCGGAAGTTTGGTTAGAGCATGTTCCGTTGATTAGGGTCGCTCAAGCGTTCACATATATTTTCGGTCATTGGTTCTGAGTATATCATTTTTGACCCCAACAATCTTTAAATTTGTATCTGCAACATATGGGATCAAATAAGAAACATTGAATGAACATGATGTTAGATACTTCCCTTTTAAGTCGAGACGGTAGGCGTTGTTGTTAATTCTTTGGACAACTTTAAACAATCCATCTACTCGAGGCATCAGCTTGGACTTCCTCTCCTCTAGAAAATGGTCTTTTCTTAGATGAATCCAAACAAGATCTCCGAATTTGAAGACAATCTCCTTGCATATTTTGTTCGCGTGCTTCTATCACAGCTTAGTCTTCTTCTCTATATTCTCCTTGGCCTTAGCATGTATCCTGCAAATTTCTTCAACTTTCTTCTTGCTATCTAAGCTGCATATTTCACTTAAAGGCAAAGGAATCAAGTCTAAAGGTGACTGCGGATTAAACCCATATACAGTTTCAAAAGGAGAAAATTCAGTAGAAGAATGCTTAGCGTGGTTGTATGCGAACTCAATGTGTGTGAGACATTCTTCCCAAGATTTGAGATTACTTCTCACCATGGCGCATAAGAGAGTGGATAAAAATCGCTTTACCGCTTTGATTTGTTCATCCGTTTGAGGATGACAAGTTGTCAAGAATGAAAGCATTATTCCTAGCTTGGCACAAAGTGTGAGCCAAAGTGGCTCAGGAACTTAGTGTCTCGGTCAGAAACGATAACCTGTGGCATTCCATGCAATATCACTACTTCTCTGAAAAACAAGTTGGCTACACTCACGATTTCTTCTGTCTTGTGGCTAGTTATAAAGTGAACCATCTTGCTAAACCTGACAACAACTACAAATACCGAGTCTCTACCATTTCTGGTTCGAGGTAAGGCAATCAAAAAATCCATAGAAACTTTAGTCCAAGGTTAAGAAGGGATAGGGAGAGGAGTATACAAATTGTAAGGTTGTACTTTACTCTTAGCTATCTTACACATGACTGACCTAGAACATACCTTCTCTACATCTTTCTTCATGTTTGGCCAGTAAAAGCGATCTTGTAGTCCAAGTAGAGTATTTTTCACGCCAAAGTGTCCAGCTAAACCTCCTCCATGAGCTTCTCGGATAAGCAACTCTCGGGTTGAGCTATTAGGAATGCACGGTCGATTGCTAAAGAAAAGATATCCATCTTGTCTGTGATATTTCTCAAAGGAAAACTTAGCACTTTTCACATAAAAATCTTTAAAATCAGAATCGGATTCATACAAGTCCTTAAGCATTTCGAATCCAATGAGTTTTGAAGAAAATACTGAGATTAGAGTGTACCTTCAGGACAATGCATATGCAACTAAATTGTCTTTACCTTCCTTATATTTTATGACGTAGGGGAAAGTCTCTATGAACTCCATCCAGCGACCATGTCTTTTGTAGAGCTTATGTTGTCCCTTGCGATGTTCCAATGATTCATGTTATGTGTGGATGACAAACTCTTTCGGCCAGAGATAATGCTACCACGTATGGAGGGATCGGACAAGCGCATAGAGTTCTTTGTCGTAGGTGGGATAATTCAGAGTAAATCCACCTAGTTTCTCGCTGAAGTAAGCCACAACTTTCTTTTCTTGAGTCAAAACTGCACATATACCTACACCAAAAGAATTGCATTCAATCTAAAAAGTTTTAAGAATATCAGGTAAAGATAGTAAGCAAGAATTGATAAGCTTCTCTTCAAGTCTTGGAAAGCCTTTTTTTTGCATCTCCCCATTTGTACGCGACATCCTTCTTGATCACTTCTGTAAAAAGCGCAGCTATTGTGCTAAATTCTCGGACAAAACACATGTAACACCCGGCCAGGCCGTGAAAGCTTTGAACTTCGCCTCCATTCTTTGGACTTGGCCAGTCTTTAATGAATTTAATCTTGTCCTTATCCACCTTTACACCATCTACACTAACTACAAAACCTAAGAAAATAACCTCAATAATACATAAGGAGCACTTATCTTGGTTAGAAAATAGATTATCGGCCCTTCAAACATCAGAAACAAATTAAATATGAATTAAGTGCTCGGGAAAAATCATTCTATTGATGAGGATATCATCAAAGTAAACTAAAATGAATACTCCAATGAAAGCCCTAAGAACGTGATTCATGAGGAGCATGAATGTGCTTGGCGCGTTTGTTAGGCCGGAAGGAATGACTAGCCATTCGTAAAGTGCATGCTTTGTCTTGAAAGATGTCTTCCATTCATCTCTCTCCTTCATGCAGATCTAATGATATCCACTCTTGAGGTCGATTTTGGTGAAGATTGTTGATCCACATAGCTGATACAAGATATCATATAGCCTCAAGATTGGATGCATCTATTTGACCATATGTTGTTGATAGCTCTGCAGTCTATGCATGTCCTCCAAGATCCGTCTTTCTTTAGCACTAGTAACACTGGCACATCGCAAGGACTTAGGCTCTCTCGGATATGGACTTTACTGAGCAGATCTTCTACTCTTTTTTGCAGCTCCTTTGTCTCCACTGGGTTTCTGCGATTGGCAGGCCTGTTTGGCAAGGCTGATCTTGGCACAAAGTCAATATGATGCTTTATCCCTTATATAGGTGGTAATCCGTATGGGATCTCCTCTGGAAAAATTTCACTATAATCCTGCAAAAGCTCAAACCTACCACTAGAAAGCTTAGGTGACTTGTTATTACTTACAAGGGATTCCTTGTAAATAAACATAAAAGTAGTTAATTCAGGATCAAAGAGTTCAGAGAATTCATTGTGGTTGATGTATAAATTGTTGGCGACTTTCTCCTTCTCCGTTAGCTTCATTTGAATATGATCTTGGTAGATCTCGCTAGGCATTAACGGCAGGAGAGTGATCTTGCAGCCATAATGCTCGAATGTATACTTGTTGGTGAAGCTGTTATGTATCACTTTGTTTCTGATTGCCACCGTCTTCCCAAGAGAAGATGGCTTGATCCCATCGACAAGATATCATAGAGTACTTCGGCTTTATAGTTGCCAATTGTAAGAGTGACCTTGACTTAATGAGTCACGGTCAAAGCTCCTCCGTCATTGATCCATTGAAGCTTGTAAGGCCTCGGGTGTAGAATGGTCTCAAGGTTCTTCTTGCCACTAACATCTCCCCCACGGAAGCTGCTTCCTCTTTGATGAGGACATCAAACCAAACATGGAACCAACACTTGTACCACAAGTCAATGAAGCTCCAATGACGTGATCCAAGGCTAGGAGGCTTAGAGAAGGGTTCAATTATGTGATCCAGAGTTTAATAAGCTCTATGGAACTTGGAGGCTTCACCAAAAACAGTCCAGAATTTAACTTAAGCCCGGATGGCTTAAATGAAGAGTTGCTAGAGAATTTCGTCCATTTGAGCCTCAATGAGATCCGGCCTCAGTCCAACCAATGTAAGTGTAAACAGGAAATGGAGCTAAACACAACAAGAATCACTCCAAGACCATTCATGAGCGAGAAGATACACTCAATACAAGTTAGGCAAACAAAGCAAGAAGAGGATTCTGAAGCGAACCACGTGGAAATTCTTGAAGATAACTCTCATACAAGCCTCAAGGGACTAGAAGAAGTAGAAACTATCAAAGGATTCAAGCTGGACGGACCATAACAAGCAGATTGCATTTCAGCTCCTAAATCGCACAAACCGAGCCAAAATCATGTATTTTTAATCTATAAAATTTATGCAGGTTAAACTGAGTTTATTTAATGCACATAAGGATTAAAAAGACAGCATTTCAAGCCCAAGACGTGATTTATCCCTTTGGATTATTTTATTTTAAGTTTGCAAACATTTATGTTTTGTGTGTTTAAGTGCTTTGTTGTTTTATTTTGCAAGTCCTGTTGTTTTGAGTCTTTGTTTTGAATTAGTGTCGACCTAATTAGGTCTTAAGTTGAAGAATCACTATATAAGGTTCCCGTGCAGCCTTGTAAACCTCAGACCTTTTTGTTGATTAATAAAGTTGCATTTTCCTCTCTTTCAAGTGGTACTTGTAGAGATCTAAGCTTCTGTCCTTTGTGTGTGGATTCACCATTGGAAGAGCTTGCTTGCTGTATCAGAGATCCTTCCATAGTCTCTATGGTGCGTTTGATCCATCTTCACGTCGATCTACTGCTCCTACAAGAGAGAGCGTTATAGCCAGCTTGTTTGATCCCATATCGATTCACCTTCACCCACTGAACCAGCACGAGAGAGCGTGAAAGCCAACGTGTTTGTTCCCATCTTCCGCAGCCAAAGACTCTCCTCGGAGTATTATATAAATTGGTATCACAGCCAAAGGTTCCTACCTTCAGTTCTAACCTTCTATCCATTTATCTTTTCAGTTCTATCATTTTGTGTTTGTTCATCTTCCGTTTGTGTTTTTCTGGGTTATTTATGTTCTGTTTGAGTCTATAAAACAAAAATCAAAATAAAAAGTGTCTAGATTCTTGTTTTAGGTTGTGTTTAGTGGTTATTTAAGTATTTTGTTCATCATAGTTGCTGCTTGAATCATTTTAGAGAAATCTGATATGTTTTGAGTTTTTGTGACTATTCAGTTTCTGTTTTTGGTGTTTTGATCTGTTTGCTATTGTGTAAGCTTGAGAAGAGACGAAAATGGCTAATGGTGATGGAAATCAACAAGATGCACTCTTGCAGATTTTAAATGCCATGAGAGAAGAGATGAGAAATGTTACTCTAGTTGTTGGAAAAATGAGACAGGAGTTTGGAGAACGAATAGGGCGTTTAAAGCAGCCTAGACGTCAACCTATAAGAGGAGCTCCAATCAACCAGAATAACCAAGATGAGGATGAAGATGAAGATGACATGCCTGAACTAGAGGATGATCCACCTGATCCTTTTCAATATCAACCACAACAGAGACAAGATCCTCTAAGGAGAAACCCATTCCGAGAAGGAGAAGCACGTGGACAGAATTATAATATTAAGCTAACTCCTCCTACTTTTGCATGAAAAACAAATCCAGAAGTTTATATGGATTGGGAGAGGAGACTTGAGCATATCTTTGAATGTTATGGGTATAATGAACGCAAGAAAGTTGCTGTTGCTGCAGCACAACTCACAGATAATGCACATGCATGGTGGGACAGAAATGTAGCGGAGAGAAGGAGGCAACGTATTGCAATTGTAGCAACATGGACTGACATGAAATACCTTCTAAGACTTAGGTATGTCCCTGAACATTATCATAGAGACTTACAAAAACATTTTTGTAAGCTATCGCAGTGAACCAGAAGTGTAGATGAGTATTTTGAGGAGTTTGAAAAGCTTATGAACTCGCTAGAGTTAGAAGAATCAGAGGAAGCATTGATGGCTCAAGTTGTTGATTGATTACAAGAGCGCATTGCTAGAAAGGTGGAAAGAGCTCAATACAATAGCTTACATGAGTTGCTGCATCTTACTGTCCAAGTTGAGCAGCAAATTAAAAGAAAATTAGCCTTGTCAAACCGTGGTAAAAATCACAAACGTGGGCATCAAGTAATCCAAAACCTCTTGACAAAGGGAAATCCATTCAGATAAATTCTCACATCAAGGGAAAGAATATCGATGCTCCCAAGTTCAACCGACCAGAAAAAGGTAAGAGCTCTAATGATACTCAAAGAACTCGTGATATAACCTGTTTTAAGTGTCAAGGAAGAGGACACATCTCTAAGGAATGCCCAAATCAAAGGGTGATGATTCTAACCAACAATGGAGATTATGAATCCCAAGATGAGAAAGATGATGATTCTAATGATCAAGAAAATGAAGTTGAATACCCTGATGTTGGTGAATTACTTGTGACCAGAAGAATGTTAAGTGTTCTTGTGCAACCTGAAGATAAAATGCAAAGAGAGAACATCTTCTATACTAGATGCACCAACAAAAGCAAGGTATGTAATATGATCATAGATGGTGGTTCTTGTACTAATGTGGCTAGCAAGTATATAGTGGACAGGTTAGGACTTGAGAAGACTAAGCATCCTAAACCATATAAATTGAGATGGCTCAATGATCNTATACTAGATGCACCAACAAAAGCAAGGTATGTAATATGATCATAGATGGTGGTTCTTGTACTAATGTGGCTAGCAAGTATATAGTGGACAGGTTAGGACTTGAGAAGACTAAGCATCCTAAACCATATAAATTGAGATGGCTCAATGATCAAACCGAGCTCAAAATCACCGAGCAAGTTGCTATTCCATTTAGTGTTGGAAAATATCAAGATCAAGTTGTTCGTAACGTGGTTCCTATACAAGTTGGACATCTTTTACTTTGTAGACAATGGCAATTTGATCGATCTACTAATCATGATGGACGCACCAACCATTACACATTTATGCACAAAGATTGTAAGTACACTCTTGCACCTCTTTCACCATCTGGAGTACATGAATTACAAGTGCATATGAGAAAAGAAAGCGAGGTAAGTAAATCTAGCCTTTATTTATCTCCTAGTGCTGTTTCTAAAGCAATGAGTGCCAAGGGCACCGTGCTACTAATGTTGTTAAAAGAATGTCTATGTGTAGGCCTAGATGAATTAGAATTTCCAGCAGAAATTAGGCTCTATTAGATAAATTTAAGGATGTTTTTCCATAAGAGATACCACCTGGTTTACCTCCAATTCGAGGTATAGAACATCAAATTGATCGTGTTCCAGGTTAAGCATTGCTCAACAAACCAGCATATCGAATGAACCCGGAAGAAACTAAAGAACTTTAGAAGCAAGTTCGTGACTTGATGGACAAGGGATACATCCGGGAAAGCCTTAGTCCTTGTGTTGTACCATTACTCTTAGTACCAAAGATAGATGGCACATGGAGGATGTGTGTGGATTGCCGAGCAGTAAACAACATTACCATCAAGTATAGGCATCCAATTCCGCGTCTAGATGACATGTTAGATGAGCTGAGTGGAGCAACCATATTTTCAAAGGTAGATCTCAAAATTGGTTATCACCAAGTGAGAATGCGTGAAGGAGATGAATGGAAAACCGCCTTCAAGACAAAACAAGGGTTGTATGAGTGGCTAGTCATGCCTTTTGGTTTGACAAATGCACCAAGCACCTTCATGCATCTCATCAACCAGGTTCTAAGGTCTTTTATAAGTAAATTTGTTGTTGTTTACTTTGATGACATTCTCATTTATAGCAAATGCTTATCTGATCNATTAAGCATCTAGAACTTGTTTTGCAAACACTTCGAAAGGAAGGCCTCTATGCTAACCTCAAGAAGTGCACATTTTGTACTTATCAGCTTTTTTTCTTAGGTTTTTTTGCGAGTAGAAAAGGATTACAGGTTGATGAAGAGAAAATCAAAGCAATTCAAGAATGGCCTACACCAACTACAATTGGTCATGTTAGAAGCTTCCATGGTCTTGCAAGTTTCTATAGACGTTTTGTGAAGAACTTTAGCACTATAGCAGCACCTCTAACTGCTGTGATTAAAAATAATACACCATTTTTATGGGGATCATCTGAAGAGACAACCTTTAACACTCTCAAAGAATGCCTTACTAAAGCACCTGTTTAAGCTCTACCATATTTTGAAGAGATGTTTGAAGTAGAGTGTGATGCATCCAGGCTGGGAATAGGAGCTGTACTACATCAAACAAAGAGGCCAATAGCATTCTTTAGGGAGAAATTAAGTTGAGCCACGCTCATTTATCCAACATATGATAAGGAACTTTGTGCATTGGTTAGAGCACTTGAAATATGGCAGCACTATCTTTTATCCAAGGAGTTTATTATACATACAGATCATGAGACTCTCAAGCATCTTAGAGGTCAAACTTTACTCAGGAGAAGGCATGCTAAGTGGCTGGAATTTATTTAGACGTTTCCATATGTTATAAAGTACAAAAAGGGAAAGGAGAATGTGGTGGCAGATGCATTATGAAGAAGACATGCACTGATTTCCACAATGGAAGCAAAAGTTTTAGGATTTGAGCACATCGAGGAGCTATACAAAGATGATCCAGACTTTGGAGAAGCCTATAAAAAAAGTAGAAATGGAGCATTTGGAGCATACTATCTACATGATGGGTTCTTATTCCGAGATAAGAGGTTGTGCATTCCACAAGGATCTTTAAGGGAGTTGCTGATCAAAGAGGCACATGGTGGTGGTTTTATGGGTCATTTTGGTGTGGATATGACATTGGCTGTAGTGGTTGATCATTTCTTTTGGCCTCACCTCAAAAATATATGGAGAAACATTGTTCTCGATGTGTAGCTTGTCATAAAGCTAAATCCAGGTCACACCCTCATGGTCTTTATTTACCATTACCTATTCCTAATGCACCTTGGGTGGATATTTCTATGGATTTTGTGCTAGGTTTGCCAAAGATTAGACACAAAGATTCTATCTTTGTTGTTGTTGATCGATTTTCAAAGATGGCACATTTTATACCATGTGACAAGACTAATGATGCCACCCAAACAGCTAATCTATTCTTCAAAGAAGTTGTGCGCTTACATGGATTACCTAGGACGATTGTATATGATCGGGATGCGAAATTTCTAAGTTATTTCTGGAGAACATTATGGAAAAAGCTTGGCAAAAAGCTCGTGTTTTCTACAACTTGTAATCCTCAAACGGATGGACAAACAGAAGTGGTAAACCGTACCTTATCTACTTTACTTAGAGTTACTCTTGGTAGAAATCTGAAAAACATGGTTAGATTGTTTTCCTTTTATTAAATTTTCTTATAACCATGCTACTCACTCTGCTACTAAGATGTCTCCTTTTGAAGTTGTGTATGGATTTAATCCACTAACCCCGCTTGATCTTTCACCAATTCCACAAGCTGAGTAAGTTAATTTAGATGGTCTTAAGAACCGAGAATTTGTTAAGAAGTTTCACCAAAAGGTTAAGGATAATCTTGAGAAGAAGACTGAAGAATACAAGAAGCGGGCTGATAAAAGACGCAAGGAGATGGTTTTTGAACCAGGAGATTGGGTTTGGTTGCATATGAGACCAGAACGATTTCCACAAAAGAGAAGTTCAAAGCTGGCACCTAGAGGAGATGGTCCATTCAAAATTCTAAAGAAGATCAATGACAATGCATATTAATTGGAACTTCCAGGTGAGTTCAATATATCACATATCTTCATTGTTGCTGATCTTTCTCCATATGATGTAGATGATCCAGTTTTGAGGTCAAAACCTTCTGAAGAGGGTGGGAATGATGAGGACATTGAACCAAACATGGAACCAACACTTGTAGCACAAGTCAATGAAGCTCCAATGACACGATCCGAGGCTAGGAGGCTTAGAGAAGGGTTCAATGATGTGATCCAGACTTTACTAATCTCTATGGAACTTGGAGGCTTCACCAAAAACAATCCAGAATTTAACTTAAGCTTGGATGGCTTAAGAATTGCTGGAGAATTTCACCCATTTGAGCCTCAAGGAGATCCAGCCTCAGTCCAACAAATGTAAGTCTATTTTCTTGACAGGAAATGGAGCTAAACACAACAAGAATCACTCCAATACCATTCCTGAGCTAGAAGATACACTCAATACAAGTCAGGTGGCCATTAGAGAGCAAACAAAGCAAGAAGAGGATTCTGAAGCTAACCACGTGGAAATGCTTGAAGATAACTCTCATACAAGCCTCAAGGGACTAGAATAAGAAGAAATTATCAAAGGATTCAAGCTGGATGGACCAGAACAAGCAGATATCTATTCAGGTCCTAAACCGCACAAACCAAGCCAAAATCAGGTATTTTCAATCTATAAAATTTATGCAGGTTAAAATGAGTTTATCTAAGGAACATAAGGCTTCAAAAGACAGCATTTCAAGCCCAAGACGTGAATTAGCCCTTTGGTTTATTTTATTTTAAGTTTGCAAACATTTTTGTTTTTTGTGTTTAAACGCTTTGTTGTTTTATTTTGCAAGTCCTGTTTTTTTGAGTCTTTGTTTTTAATTAGTGTCGACATAATTAGGTCGTAAGCTGAAGAACCACTATATAAGGTTCCCCTACAGCCTTGTAAACCTCAGACCTTTTTGTTGATTAATAAAGTTGCATTTTCCTCTCTTTCAAGTGGTACTTGTAGAGATCTAAGCTTTTGTCCTTTGTGTGTGAATTCACCATTGGAGGAGCTTGCTTGTTGTATCATAGATCCTTCCATATTCTCTGTGGTGCATTCGATACATCTTCACTTCCATCTACTGATCCTACAAGAGAGAGCGTTATAACCAGCTTGTTTGATCCCATATCAATTCACCTTCACCCACTGAACCAGCACGAGAGGGCATGAAAGCCAACGTGTTTGCTCCCATCTTCCGCAGCCAAAGACTCTCCCCGGAGTCTTATATTACTCTTCTTCTTCTTCTTTAGAATCAGCCTCGGACTCCTCTACATGCATGATTTCTCCATTGTCTCTTAGTGCAAAACACTTTCCTGTTTGGGAAATCTCTGGAATAATAACCCATTCCTTGACATTTGAAGCACTGAGTGTTACTTGAAGAAGTTCCACTCCTTTTTTTAAGATCAGTCTTAACTTCTTCCTTAGTCACTATAATAGTCGGCTTGGTGTCTTTAGAGACATTCGGCTTGTTTCTGGAAAAGCCTCTTAGCTTAGTATCTAAAGGCACAAAGCTAGGCTTGGTGTATCGCCTCTTGTTCTAAGCCTCAATCAACTCGGCCTTATGAACCATCGCATCAATATTTTATAGCTTTGCAGCTCAAGCTTATCTTGGATCTCACGGTTGAGTCCACCTAAGAATCTTGACATCACCATGTCGTCTCCTTCTCTTACATCAACTAGGATCAAAAGTGTTTCAAGCTCTTGATAATAGTCTCGGGCAGACTTGGTTCCTTGCGCCAATCTTCTGAGCTTGCTGAGTATCTCTCTTTGGTAATACGCAAGAACAAACTTCTTCATCTTTTTCACCATGAGTTGATCCCATGATGATATAGACGGCTCATGTAGACGAGCCTTTTTGAGGACTAATTGTTTCCCAAAAGCAAGGCATAGTCGCTGAATTTAGAAACATCGATCTTGACCTTGGTTTCTTCATAAGTTCCTTGGCACAAGAAGTTGACTCCATCTTTCTTTCGCAGTCAAGATAAGCCTATGGATTATTGGTTCCATAGAAGGCTGGGAATTTGATCTTGATATGCTTGAGTTTTTGAGCAGCTAGATTTTCTTGCTCTCGGCCTATAGCTCTGATTTTGCTTCCACAATTATGATCGTAAGCATTTCTATCTTCATAGTACTCATTATCAGTGTCAATGAGATTTGATGTCCACCAATGTGGTCTTCTCTTTTGTGTGGACATTCTTGATGCCTTTCAACTCTATACGAACTAGTTGGATTTATTCGTTGGTTAAAAGTAGTCTCTCGGCCTCCTCCTGGGTTTCGGTTAGACTTCAACTTAAGCTTGGATCCAGGAGGTGTCGGATGTCTCTTTGGTCTTCCGGAAGATGCTCCAACATGTCTTTTTTCCCTTAGCCATGCGGATAGTTTCGGAAAGACTTGGAGTGTGAGAAGACTCCTCTTCATTTGAGCTATGATCTTTCAAAAGATCTCTCATCTTAGTATCTACCTTCTCATTTAGCTAGTCATTTTTTTGAGTGATTTGGGCAGAAGTAACTTGAATAGACTCCTTGATTTGTTGAGCCATCATGTTGTTTAAGGTTTCCATTGCCTCGGCTAAAGCTCCATCGTACCTGAAATATCAAAAGCTTCTCACAGTAATTCGTTCAATTAATCACAAAAAAACATGCATATGGATAAGCCGATTTTAATTATTGGAGCTCTCAAGTATCTAGGAGAACTAAAACTACGCAATTAAAGCGTACGAACCAAATTATCAACTTAAGCAATTAACTAGGAGATCCAAATTAACAACATAAACAATTATTCAAGGCTTAATAATTCGATTAAGGTCCTAGGGTTTATGCGACATAAAATAATAAGGAAAAGTTAGGGTTTGATAATCACTCAGCCTTCGGTTCAGAGTTGGCTCTGATACCACTTGATATGATCCAAGATCGCTAACTCTGATCAAAGCTCGGTGGTTGAGGCTCTCGCTCCAAAAACATAGTTTCTTGGCAAAGAAGTCTTGTTGGGTGGCTAGGAGATGCAATTGGGTGGCTCGGATGACTAGGCCAAACTATCGGGCTGCTCCTGCAGCTTGGAAATCTCGGGCAGACAGTACAGCAGCTGGGTCTGGAACAGTTCCTGGCCTAGAAGGATGATGTGGCAGCTTCTAGAACGGCTTGATGATTAAGCTGGGTTATACGGCTGGACATGATAATGCGGACGATTCTGGTAGCTGGACTGATGGAACGATGCGGCAGTGATGGAATGGAATGATGGCTCAATGGATGATGCTATGAACACTATATAGAAACACCTAAAACGTGACAGACAAATCCGTCACGAATCCGTCAAGAAACGTGAATCCTTACGGATTCGTGACGGATTATGTCCGTCAGTTCTAATTGGTCAGTAAGTGAACATCCATCACGAATCCGTCAGGAAAATTCCTGACGGATTCGTGACGGATATTTAGTGACAGATTTCTTGACGGATCCGTTAGTCAGGAATTGATCCATCAGGAATCCCTCAGTATAAGTTTGTAACTATTCCGTCAGGAATTTCCTGACGGATTCGTGACGGATCAGATACTGACGGATTAATCCGTCAGTATTTGGTATGTTTAAAAAAAATAATTTGTTTATTAATTAGTAATTGATTAAATATTGATATAAAATATTAAATTTATTTATAAATAATTAATTTTAATATTTAATTAAATTAAATTAAACATAAATAAAAAGAAAATCATTAATAAAATATTAAATATGAAAATGTTTACAAAAAGCCACAAGTATCGACATAATATACAAAAAATAAGACTACTGTGGTGGCGGGAAGCGGCCTGACATCTGAGACATGAAAGTCTCCACGGT
>OVBE01002456.1:0-28327 GCA_900406425.1 Iberis pinnata
TATAGATATATAAAGAGGTTCAGAAATCTTCTCTCAAATACAGAGTTTCGGAATCTCCTCTCCTCAGTAATTCTCTTAGAAAATAAAAATAAAGCTTATTTTCTAAAAACCTAAAACACCTTGTATTTATAGGCTAAAAAAGTAAAATAATAAATAAGGAAAACTTGATAGGCTTGAGGAATCTTTTGCAAAATATGGAAATCTTCTNTCTAAAAAATCTCGCAGGCATTTTGGACCGATCGGTCCAAGCTTAGGCCGATCGGTCCGTCTTCTCTGGACTCGTGTGGACCGATCGGTCCAACTATAGACCGGTCGATCCAAATCCTCTGTTTTCTCGGTTATTCAGACCGATTGATCTGAAGTCTTTTTGACTTTATTTCTTCAAATTCGCCAATCCGAGACCAGATTGGTTCTTCGATTCTCCACTTAGTCATATTCCATCCAATTAACAGTAATTCAGCACTTTTTAATCCAAATCGACCCGAACACCTGAAAGTCTTAGAAAGATCCAATTCTACAAAGAAAAAGCTCAGATAATACAAGTTTAGCAGGCATAAATGCCCACTAAAATGCATTAATTCTGAGTAATATCAGTACTCCTCCACATCTTTGTAAGTTGTACCAATATTCCATAAAAGGAAAAAAGAAAAGGAAAAGGAAAAGGAAAAGGAAAAGGAAAAGGAAAAGAAGTGAATCTCACTGAACACTTCAAGGTACGACGTAACTCGTTTCCTTAGACTTTGTTGATGACCTCGACGAGACTACACTTACAGACAAGTGAAGCGTTTGTGGCGGGACTATCAAATAACTCTAAAAAATAAAATTATGTATTTCTGTTTTAAACAAATAAAATCGTTTTTATAACGATATAATATATAATTATTGTATGTGTTTGAACTCATTTTCACAAAATCTAATATATAATTATTGAATGTGTTTTTCCATATCATTATTAATAAATATGTTTATTTCATAAATGAGTAACTATACAACTGGAACAACATCTAAGGATTTTAGCAGAGAAATATGTATACCAGATAGTGGAACTACTCACACTATTATGAAGGATAAGAGATATTTCTCTAATTTGAAATTGACCAAAATTATTGTCAATACAATATCAAGTCCTACAGACGTAGTTAAAAGCATTGGTAAAGCCAGTTTTATGTTTCCTAATTGAACAATAATTTCTATAAGTAATGCATTATATTCTCCAAGCTCTAAAAGAAATTTGTTGAGCTTTAAAAACATATACCTCCAAGGATATGATACTCTGTCTGCAACTGAGAATGAAAATAAGTATATGTGTGTTATTTCCAATAAAGAAGGCAAACGAGTTGTATTCGAAAAATTCCATCTGGTTTGCATCACACTTATATAAATGCAACAGAGTCAAATCTCATGATCAAAGAAAATCAAAACGATTTCACACTATGGCGTGAACGCCTTGGACAACCAGGCTCTAGTATGATGCGACGAGTCATAGAAAGCTCACATGGTCATTCATTGAAAATTTATGAGATAAATAAAGTAAATAAAATGACATGTGAAGCTCGTGCTTTTGGGAAATTAATTATAAGACTATCGCCAACCAAAATCGATAAAGAATTAAAATAGTTCCTTAAACGCATTCAAGGTGATATTTGTGGACCAATACATCCACCATGTGGACCATTTCATTATTTCATGGTGTTAATTGATGCTTCAAGTAGATTGTCACATGTATGTTTTTATCGTTTCGAAATATGGGATTTGCAAGATTCCTAACTCAAATAATCAAACCGAGAGCTCGGTTTCTGATTATCCAATTACGAGAATTAGATTCGATAACGTTGGTGAATTCACATTACAAGCATTCAATGATTATTGTATGGTTACCGAAAGTGAAGTTGAACATCATGTAGCTCATGTTCATACTCAAAATGGTATGGCTGAGTCATTAATTAAGCGTGTAAAATTAATTGCAAGACCACTAATCATGAGATCTAAGTTTCCAACCTCAACATGAGGACATGCCATTTTGCATGCAAAAGCACTCATTTGGATAAGACCAAGTGCATACCATAAATATTCTTCGTTGCAACTAGCAATTGGTCTAGAAATAAATATTTCCCATCTAAAGGTTTTCGGTTGCTCGGTTTATGTGCCTATAGCACCACCGCAACGTACAAAGATGAAACCAAAAAGAAGGTTGGAGATATATGTTGGTTTTGATTCTCCATAGATTATACGAAACCTAGACCCACAGACGGGTGATGTATTTACAACATGTATTGCTGATTGTCAATTTGATGAGAACGTTTTCCCAGTTCTAGAGGGAGAAAATAAAGATGTTGGGAAGGATATCAAATGGAGTGTACCATCTCTGTTATACCTTGATCCACCATTGAAACAATTAGAATTAGAAGTTTGACGAATAATACTTTTGCAAAGTATAGCAAATCAGCTACCGGATGCATTTGCATATACCAAAACGATAACTAAATCTCATATACGAGCAGCAAATGCACCTGCTCGAATTGAAATTCCATAAGAACTTGGGGGAGAAGATGATACACGATAGTCTAGAACCCGCTTGAAGCGTGGTAGACCTGTTAGTTCTAAGGATAAAAATCCCAGAAAACGAAAGGAAGCTGGAAAGCATAATAACCCCCAAAATAACTAAAAGTATATTGGAGGAACCAACTCACCCAATTGATGAAAATGTTGATTAGGAGGAACCTAAAGAAAATCATGATATTTCTATTAACTTTGTTCACAATGGGAAAATATGGAATCGAAATAAAGTTAATTGCACTGATGATGTTTTTGCATTCCTTGTGTCAAAGGAAGTAAATGACAAAAACGAAGATCCATAGCCAAAATCTGTATATGAATGTCAAAAGAGACATGATTGGCTAAAATGGAAGATGCAATGCAAGTAGAACTCGATTCACTAAATAAACGAGAGGTATTCGGTCTCATCATACCCTCACCAAGAGATGTGAGGCTAGTTGGCTATAAATGGGTTTTCATTCGAAAGCGAAATGAGAAAAACAAAATAATGAGATATAAAGCTCGCCTTGTGGCTCAAGGTTTTTCTCAAAGACAAAGAATTTATTATGAGGAAACATACTCTCCTATTATGCAATCACATTTAGATTTCTGATGAGCCTAGCGGCTTATGTTAAACTAGAAATGCATCTCATGGATGTCGTTACGGCATATCTGTATGGATCATTAGTACTGATATCTATATGAGAATTTTCCATGGATTTAAAGTAACCGAGGAATTAATCCAAATCTAAAGAGTTATGTGGAATAAAATTGCAAAGATTATTATATAGGTTAATACAATCTGGACGTATGTGTTACAATAGTCCCAATGAGCATTTAATGAAAGAAGGATATACTAATGATCTTATATGCCCGTGTGTTTTTATTAAGAAAACAACATGAGGATTTGTGATAACTGATGTGCATGTTGAGGATCTAAACATTATTGGAACTCAAGAGGAAATACAGAAAGCATCAAACTATTTGAAAGGAGAATTTGAGATGAAAGATCTCATACAAACAATATATTGCCTTGGCCTAAAAATTGAGCATTTTCCTAATGGTATATTTTTCCATCAATCTACATATACCAAAAATAGTGTTAAAACGTTTTTAAGATTGATATAGCAACTCCCCTCAGTACTCTTACGACCGTTAGATCATTAAAAGTTGAGAATTATTTTTTCCGACCACCAGAGGAAAACGGAGACATATTTGGTATTGAAGTACCATATCTAAGTGCCATTGATTGGATCACTTATGTATCTTACCAATTGTACTCAACCAGATATTTCATTTGCGGTCAATCTATTGTAAGATTCAGTTCGTCACTTACGCAAAGACATTGGAATGAGATTAAACATATTTTTCGCTACCTAAAGTGAATTATTGATTTAGGATTATTTTATCTAAAGATTCTAAATGTGAAATGGTTGGTTACGCATATGCAGGATATTTATCATATCCACATAAAGCTCGATCCCAAACAGGATACGTTTTCACGATCGGAGGCACTGCTATTTCTTGACGTTCTAAAAAGCAAACACTTGTGGCTACTTCTTCGAATCATACTGAAATCATTGCTCTTCATGAAGCAAGCAGAGAATGTGCATGGCTCATATCGATCAGTCGACACATTAGAACGACCAGCGGAATCAGTAGCAATGAGGAACCAACAATTTTGTATGAAGATAACGCATCATGTGTTGCTCAAACAAAGGAAGGGTATATCAAAAGTAACAGAACTAAACATATCCCTCCTAAGTTTTTTTCATATACCCAAGAGCTCGAGAATAACAAAGAAATTAAAGTAAGATTTGTTCAATCTTCCCAAAACGCTGCAGATCTCTTCACAATGTCTTTATCAACTTCAACGTTTAGAAAACATGTTTTTAATATCGGAACCCACAATCATTATGCGCGTACAGTAATTTTTGCTTTTTCTATCTATATATACGATCGTTTGTAAACTTTACCTCAAATCTTCTTTTTCCTTTCATATAACATAATTATTTTTCTCTTTTTCTCTTTAATATTTGTCTCTCAATTATCAGTTTCAAAAATTTATGAATGTAATATTTTAGGTATTTTATATTTAAAATTTATAATAACTTTTAAAGTCATCTCTAACTTATTATAACACCTTTTACATTTTTTTCTCTTTCTTGCAAAATAGTTTATAGAATCTGTATAGTAATAACTTCTAACTAAAGCATTTTCAACATCAATGCTTTAAATTTAAATATTGTTGTGACATTGTCCACCGTATATAAGAATTTATCAAATATTATTTTAGAAAAATATCTTCCAACCAAAACAAGTGAAACATGAATTATATTATTATAATGCATTATTCTATATGCAACTCATATATTTGAATAACAATTATTCTTTACATATTTTGCTAATTTCTCTTGGAATCTTAATTTTCAAGAACAAATCATGCTCATCAATATTAGTATTTGCTCCATTTTTAAGAATATCTTCAAAATTGATTTTCTAGGCTAAAATTATATAATATATAATTGATTTTTTTATAATGGGGCCATTGTGTAAAAGTCTGATTTTGCAACCTTATAATTCAATTGGTAACTTTTGGTGTTCCGATCAAGTATTATAACTTTTGGCATGTTTCAAGCCTTTCATCAAATACAAAACACCTGGAGGAATTTTCCTGGTGGATTATATAATAAGATAAATATCAGATAAGTACCACAATTATAAAATTTATATACATAATTAATAAACCTCAACTATATATACTTCAGTCTTACTCAAAGTACGGCCGTTTTAGTAAACAATTTATTTTTATCTCATCCTTTCATTTTCTTTTGTCGGCAACTTAATTAAAATTATACAAGAATAAAACCTACACATTATTACAGTCTGGACTGATACACGACAACACTGAAAAAAATATATAACAATTAAATAAATGTCAAACTTTTAACTAATTAAATCAACAAAAATAGTATTACATCCATAAAGAATGAAATAAGAAATTGTGAAATAAGAAATTGTGAAATAAAAACACAGGAAGCTTCCTTAAAAGATTGAAAGCTTTCCTCTTTAACGATATTTCTCAAAAGAAAAGAAAACCCCAAAAAGAAATTTGACATTAATCTCTAAAATGTGGTTAACATAACCGGGTCTCACTAATATGATTTCGAATGTACAAAAAGAAAAATACTTGAGACTGAATTTGTAACTATATATAAATATAAATTATTTAAAAAATTTCCTTTTTGAGATAAAGAAGGAAAAATTAAAAAGAAAGACAGAGGAATCAATTTTGGTGTTTTACCCGATTGTGTGTTTGTGGTAAAAATGTTTTTACTTTTTAACTTCTATTATCCGTCTTGAGTCGTTTTGGTTTCCGAGTTTGCTTAACGTCGTCGTTTCCGGTTCGAGAAACCGGTTCACAAACTTCCTGATTCTATCAATGGTAAAACAAAACATAAAGATTCAACATAAAAAAAACACCAATTTAATGTTTATTAATTGAATCAAAAGGAACCTTGAAGGAAGAAGACTGTTTAGCGAGTTTGATTTCAACAGAAATATTTGCTTTTGTCAAATCTACTCCTGAATTTTCCAATGCTTCTCTAAGTGTTTTCACTAATCTGCTCAGCACACAAAAACAGTCTTTTTAAGCTTTTTAAGTATTGCAAGATGAAAGAAGGAAGAGATTTGAGTCTTTACCCTTGTGAATAAACACTTGATATACTGATGTTACCCTCATGAACTTCATCTTCTTCTTCTTTTAATGGCTGAATCAGACTCTGAGAACTTGAGTTAGGCTCCATGGTGTCTGTGTGGAACTGAGTTACAGGATTACCCGCTATTACATGGACTGGTAAAGGAAATGAAGCTGTTGTTGGCATTGCTCGGTTCAAAGTTGTTGGATGATCGGTAACCGAAACTGGGATGCTGTTCTTCTCTTCTTCCAACTTTGGAGTGTAGGTAACAGTTCCTTGTTGGTTGTTTCTCTGCTGTAATGTAAATGGATCATACAGATTAACATTACATGGTTTGGTTTGTTTCAGGGACAAGGTGAGATTAGATTTACCCAATTTGATAGTTTTGGAGGTTCTTGATTCCATCCTTGGTAAGGAGATTCAAACTTGTTTGCTTTCTCTTGTAAGAATTGAATATACTCTATAACCTCTAGTAAGAAGGAGGCCTTGTCTCGCTTTTGGTCGCTGTTAGGTATTAGTTGTCTCAACATTTGAAATCTGCAGATAGATCAACTAACAATGTTTGATTAGCCTCTTCTCTCATATTAAACCGTATTATGAATACAATATTGAATACTTACCTATCATTGATCTTACTCCTTCTCCGTTGCTCTGTAGCAGAATGTTTAGACCTAGGAGTGTTCAACTTTTGATCGTTACCAGAGCTTCTAACGTCTGCTTTTGCTCTCATATCCACTGCAACGAAGAAAAATTATTCAGAACCTAAAGCTGTTACTGTTTTGAAAACGTTAAGTAAATGTCTCATTAAATACAGACCTCTATGGCTCTGGCTTGTGGAGGAGCTTTCTTTCTTCATTATGAAATCTTCTTCATCATCTAAATCATCGTCTTGTGAACCTCCTTTAGCTGATCTTATCATGTCCATAAAGCTCTGGCTCTTAAATGCAGACCCTCTGCAAACAAAGTATAACCTCATTGATCAGCCTTTTAACTCCATAGACCGAGAGTACTAGATAAACCAAGAAGAGGTGAGACTGACTGAGAGGAAGAGCGAGAGCTAAAACCGCTCATATGGTTATTTGTCAAAGATTGGTAACCTCGTTCCACCACTGGACATTGTCCCATAGTTGTTGCAACATCAGCTACAAACATTCAAAGAAACTTAAATCAACATTTCATGTGGTTTCTAATTTCTATGACACTTTAAACTAGTCTAATTAACATCAAGATTAATTTTAGTTTTATACCTCTGATGTTTGGTATCTCTCCAACATTATTCTCTTTCCTTGTCTGTACTCCCTTCTTCCCAGAAGCAGATTCATCCCAGAGAGTGAAACCACTTGTTACAGCAGCGTATGAGCTGTTCTGGTCCACAACATTTCTCTCGTTAACACTACTTG
Organism: Iberis pinnata; assembly: GCA_900406425.1. Lineage (NCBI taxonomy): Eukaryota > Viridiplantae > Streptophyta > Magnoliopsida > Brassicales > Brassicaceae > Iberis > Iberis pinnata. Next base: position 7,634 of record OVBE01002456.1, read on the forward strand.
CATGCGCAGTAGCAGTGAACATCATTTGTGGTGCCAACTCTGCCTTAGGAACTCGCTGATGATGATGTTGATGGTAGTAAGGAATGGGGCTTATGGTGTACGTTCCTATACCACCCGGTAGCACATGTTGCATCGGTGGGGGAGGTGCAGGTGACGGTGGCTTCTCGGACGCTGTCACAGTTCTAGTTGTGTCAATCCTAGTTGTCTCTTCTTTAGTACCAACACATTCTAACGGTTGTAGAAAATCCTGTGTTTTCAAGTGGCTTCCTGCTTCATGTTTCATCAAAAGTTCTATAAACCATAAGTATATACCATAAATCTCTAGTTTTAAACCATAAAGATCCATGTGTTTTTCAGGACCGACCCTAGACATAGCCAAATGAAACATTGGTTTAGAGTTTCATATTTTATAAGTTTGCTCCCGTAGTTTATAGGCTCCCAAAATTTAAAACATATATATATATATATATATATTATGTTTTTTTTTAAAAAAAATTGTGTCCCAAAAAGAAATATGAATCCCCCAAAAAAAAATTTTAGAACCGACCATGGTGTATCTTTTCTTTAAAAATCACCTCTTTATTATATAAAAAATTTGTTGTCACATTTGGATAGAAAGATCCTATCCATAACTAAACGCATTTAAGTGAATTTGATCTCCCATAGGAAAAAAATATGCAAAAATAGACCTTTAAACATTGGACCAAAACCACTTTATATTTTTTTGTTACTTTTGATCTTTAGACCATGGTTATAACTAGACCACTTAATCTTCAATAAAATCCGTTGTTTTATATATATGAATCGTCATCATGAGCGTTCAAAGATATTAATTTACAGAATACTTAAAAATACAAAGCTTTACGACATGTGCATCCACATTTACAGTTCCTTATTTCTCTGGGCTTTTACACAGAAGTTGGGACCATTTAGGACCCAATCAAACAACAACATTTTGATCTATGATTCGTCGTCATAAAGGTCAATATCAGATGCACGCGCGGAAAAAACGTGACGCCTTTAAGAGAATCTTTTAATATAGAAATTAAATAAAAAAAATTGATTAACAGATATTTAAGAAAGGGTAAAACAGTAAATACCTTGAGAAGAAGTTGGCTTTGGATCTGACTGTACGGTTGAATGACTGCAGAGCGATAAAAAATCATGTGTTGGTTTTCTCCCTGTTGAAATTCTTCTTATAATCAATTTTTTTAAACAAAATTAATAATAAGACAATTTTTTCATTTAATTTTGAAGAAAAATTTTTAATTATATTTCTTTAATTGTTAATAAAAGAATTGGTTATATCTGATTATGGTGTTGTTACCTTCAGTTTTGAAGGGACGAGGTTGAGGAAGCTCCATTAACAATACCTTGTTCTTGAATTATGCTATTAATATGTAATTCTCAAGATTATGCGTCTTTCTCGGATAATTTTGAGTGATTTATGTAGCTACGAAGTAAGAACTCAGATCTGCGAATTTTAGTGGCTGATTTAAGGTATGTTGGATTCTCTGATGCTTGTAGAAGAATAATTGAGCTCGAGAGTTGCTGAGTTATGCTTTCTCGGTTGAAAAACTCCTTGAATTTCGATCAAATCTGCTCGATTCTCCAAGAAACACAGTGAAGACGATGGAAATCAACGAAGAGGTCACCAAATTACTGGAATCGACAGATCTGTCATCAAAATTGCAAAGAACTTCAAAAGTTAAAAACCATAATTCAGTAGAAATCTAGCTCAAACCAACCGAATTTCGCATAATTCAAGTCAATCCATCAGCATAGAGATCCGAAAACTGAAATTCAAGTCAAATCTGAAATTTAAACTTGAGCTAAGAAGCTTACCTTTACGAAGACGAATCAACTACAATTGCGCAAAGCTTGGATCTCTTACTCAAAGCAACTTACTAAAGAATTCGAAATTCCGATCTGATCGGAAAAAAAGATCAGCCAGAGATCTCTCTCTCTCTTCTCGCTCTCTTTTTTTTCTCGGTTAAGAGAGAAAATGAAGAGGCGGAAATGTTTTATACAGTCGTTATAACGCTTACCGTTTAACAGAAATATAACTCTGTTTAAACGACGTTTAATTTTAACGGAGTCACGTGGTGGATGTTTAGTTTTTAGTTTCTTTTGTAGCGTAAGGTAACAGAGGTTTATCCGTTTAGCGGCGCTAAAATATAAAATATAAAATAAAAATAAAAATGTAGGAAACTAAAAATAATCTTTATTGTTTTGTTTTTGGTTTAATCGATGTAAGCTTTTGTTTTTATCCTGTTCGACGATCCCCAATATATATATATATATATATATAATTTTTGTGTATAGAAATTTAACGCATCATTTTTATTTTATACTCATACAAAATTATAAATTGAAACTTTTAATCTCTTCTACGGTAAGTGAAATCGTCGAATAACTTAGAAACCAAATTAAATTTACAAATGGATCTAAAGAATGAAATCATCTTCTACTATTCAAGAGAAATGTTTTTACAATTTTGCACTTGTAAGAATTGATTTTTGGTCTAGACCAATAGGTCAACTTTTCAACCAATTGAAAACAACTAAACCGCGATATCTTGGTTTATAATCATTTTTCATATTAAGTTTTGGACCATCACAAACCGGTCGAGTAACTCATATTTTATAAATAGTAGAAAATGCAATCGCATAGCAAATAGTCATATTCGATCTATTAATAAAACAACATGATTATATTGTTCCCACTAATAAGCGTACGAAAATATTAAAATAATGTCAAAAATACCGCACACTCTCAAAAGTCTCAAAAATACCACATACTCTCAATTGTTTCAAAAATACCACAAACATAAAAAGTGAATTTTAAAGGTTTATAATTTAAAAATTTTGGGCCTGTGTTCACTAAATAGAATTTATGTTTTAGTTTTAAACAGAGTATGGTTTTGTTTTGGGGTTTTAAGATTTAAATTACAAATTTTAAAGCTACGTCAAATTTATGATATTTATGAAACAAAAATATTTTTATAGTATTTTTAGAACTTTTGGAAGTGCGTAGTATTTTTAGAATATACATAATTTGTGGTATTTTTGAAAATCTCTCGCAACAAAAACTGTTATAAAATATCAATTTCTAGACATAAGAATGTTTTAATAAAAAAATCCGTCTGCTATTTATAAAAAGGGCATTCTCAAAAATACCACAAAAAACTATATTTATTCCAAAGATACGACACACTCTCAAAAGTTTCAAAAATACCACAAAAATGTTTTAGTTCTAAAAATGCCACAAATTTTGAAATAGATTTAAAACTTCAAATTTAAACCCTAAAACTCCAAAATCAAACCATACTCCCTTCAAAACTAAACCCTAAACTCTATTTAGTGAACCCAAACCCAAAATTTTAAATTATAAACTTTTAAAATTCATTTTTATGTGGTATTTTTGAAACATTTGAGAGATTGTGGTATTTTTGAAACTTTTGGGAGTGTGTGGTAATGTTGGAATCTGAATTTCTTTTGATGGTGTTTTAAGGAATTCTTCTTTATTATAAAATAACGATATTTTTTATCTCGGCTGTATATATATCCACTTAATCACATCTATTTCATCTCAATATTCTTTATATCAAATAAATTTTATTGTTGTGTAAGTCTTAGTTTAAAGCTACTATCTTTCTATTTTTTTTCATTTATCCAAATTGTGACATAATTTTACTTTACTCATTTTTATAGAATATTATACAAAAAAAATAAAAAATAACTTTGTGAGTAGGATTCATCGACTCTACCAATTTATTGTCACTTCAATATTCCTTGTCGGTAAATGAAACTCACGTGCAGCTATTGATTTAACTTTTCTATAGGCATGCATACGCAAATATATATGCTCATAATATGCCACAATTAAGGCGATATACATACCATTAAATTTTCACCAAATCATTATTTAATACTTCCTCGATATATATTTTATTTGTTAAACTAGTCAAATTCATTTAAATTATGCATAAAAAATCTTAAATAATATTTTCTCTGTTTCATTTTATTAGTTGCTTTGAAGATTTTTTCATGCTTCATAATATAAGTGTTTTCCAAAAAAAAAATATATAAAAAGTAAACTTTTTTTAATATGCGCGTTTTTAGCCGAAACAACTAATAAAATGAAACGGAGATAATATTTTTTATAACAAAAAATTAAAGCTAAAACGTAACTCTTTTAAAATTAGAAGGAATATACATATGATATGAACAATATTAGTATTTCTTCCAAGGTCGGTCCTAAAATTTAAAAAAATCTAAGGAAAGCAATTTACAACAAAATAGGTTAAAACTGTATAATTTTTAAAAAATAAATTATTTTTAACTAAAATTTTTAAATTGAAAAAAACTGCAAACTTATATTTGCTTTGTTTTTGTTTGTTTGTGTTCAAGATGGGCTATGATTTCTTCACGGATTCATAAGTTAAAACTCCAATTAAACAGCTTGTAGCTGTTCATGACATTTTCTCTATATTTTAAAATTAGTATATTAAGCTTTTGACGTGCCTACGCACTTTATTTATTTTTGCAAATATATTACGCCGACTATTAATTGTCGAAGTAATTAACAAACTTATCATTCGTCAAAGTAAAAGTCAATCCCAAGAAAATCAACAAACTTCTGTTTTGCACAAAATTTCATAATAGTAGCTAGACTAGAATTAAGTCAAAATATCTCATTAGTCCATATCAATCAAGTTCAACAAACTTTTTCGATCGGTTTATTTAGCTGGGCGGACGATAATTGCAAATTTGCAACTCGAACCGGATCTATGATTTTCGATTCTTTCGATTTGTTGGTTTACTTCTATCTAATGGTCATGTATGTTAGTTTTAGAAGTTTTTTTTAAAAAATGAGTTAGTCCTATAGACTATCATGCGATTTTTTTTTCTCGTGCTTTGTTTTTCATTGACACAATATAAAAAATGATTTTATGTTAAGTCACTCATCTTTGATTATTAAATAATTCGAACATAAACACATCTAACTATGGAGTTTTCTTATAAGTAGTAATAGAAAAAATATATATTCTATTTTGGTTACATAGATAGTTAAATCAAACTTTTAAAGTTATTTCCATATATCGTTATACTCCACAATCTGTTTGAATTCGGCTCTAATACCATTTTGTTACACATCTGACCACCTTAGCGCATAGTCCATAGTCTATGGGTTTTTCGGCACTAACTATCTATTGTTCCTCTCTTTTTTTTTACTAGTTGTAATACCACCCAAACTTAAATGAAGAAAACAAATATGAAAACTTAAAAAATTGAATTTATGACTAAGACCATCTCTAATGGTTAAGAATTTTTAAAGACTTCTTAACCATTTTTATAATTCTTTATATTTTTAAGAAACTTTATTTGGTTTTTAACATTTTTAACCTTCATTGTTTAAGAACCTAAAAGTTCGTAAAAAAGCACATATGTTCTTTTAAATTTTGGTAAAATTTGTGTTTTTTTTTCACTTTGACTCAATGAAAAGATGATACGTGACGACTTTTAACTAAATCTTAAAATCTTCACTAAATAACCACTTCTTAACCAATTTTTTTAATTAATCATTTTTATTGATTTTTTCGTCTAAAAATCTCTTAAAAACTTTTTAAGAGTCACAATTGGAGGTGCTAACATACTTCAGTTGCTTCTACACTTACTCTTCATATCCATATCCTCATTTTACATCAGATTGGTTTCAATCAATTTACGAATAATTTAATAAACGATGCAATGGTACTTATAAAATTATTGTACTAGTATAAATTATGCAGGAAAATGATGGTATATAAGGGGACAAGTACAATTTTGGTACGTGTATGCGTCTATGTGTTTATGTGAGTGGGGATCTATCTATATGACATTAGATGGAACAAAGACAGCTCTTAATTTGTGATACAATATTCCATTAATAATTGTCTAATTAAAACCCATATTCAATACACTAATCATGTGAGCTTAAACCCCATTTAAAATTTAGTTGAATGCCACTTGTTACGACACTAACTAATTTGTATTTATATCCTAGAAAATAAATATATATATGTAGATAAGTAAACCAAATAGACGACTTACAATGTATATTTTAAAAGAAGTTTAGTAAGCATTTACCTAACTAGCATATGAAATGTATACTATATATGGATTTGGGTTAGGTATCCAAATAAATTGAAATATTTTTTTTGCATGTATTTGTATTTGAATAAAGTGAGATATTCTATTAAATAGTATAGAAATTAGTTTACGTTTCAAAATATTACATATTCCCAATTATTTTAAAATAACACTAAAATATTGTTTTAAAAATATCATAAACGTAAATATTGAATTTTAAATATTTAAATTTTAGAATTTTGGGTTTTAATTCACTAACTAGAGTTTATTTTTAAAAAAGTTTAGTTTTTTGAGATTTATGTTTACATTTGTAACTTTTTAAAGATATTTAAAAATTGTAATATTTTTAAAAATATATTTTTGAACAACTCGAAACGTGATATATTTGAAACTAACACCATAATTGTACTTTGAGAATTTCTCACGAGGATTATATAAATATAAATTTATAATAGTCTTAATGAGCATATTATTTTAAATATATAGATTTCATGTTTTCACTTATTCACACTTAAAGTGAAAAAGAAAGAAAAAAATCACCCTTCCCTTATGCATGAGAGCTATAAACGAAATTATGCCCATCACTTTTTTTGTCGTCCTTAGTTTAATATTAAAATAAAAATAATAATATATAGAGATGGAGGTGGAGGAACTATAGCTAAATAGTGTTGGATCACATGAATGGGAAAAATAACACAAAATAAGGAAATAACAAAAATAATAACACATCCCCCACATGCTCTCCACTTTGTCTCGTGAGTTAGGTTGTGTGACTAAACACGCTTTCTCTTTCTTCTTTTTTCTCTAAAATAAAAATAATAATCCATGAATTATTTCATTGATAAAATAAATCAACACTCTTATTGTTCTTCATGAATTGATATAGTTAAATAAATTTCAAATGGTTGACAGAAAATAAAAATAAATTTTAAACGTATAGATTTTTCTTATGATTATGGTATCCGGAGTTGAACGACTCTGACTATATCCAAATCGTCTGCAGTCATCAAAGATATCTAGAAGGGTCGTCGAAATTCGCCTCATGTTAATTGATGATGGTCGGGATTCAAACCCAGGTGGTGGAGCTCACATGTGTGAATTATTTACCACCAGAGTTAGAAGATTTGGTTAACGTATAAATTTTATTAAGATAGAAGTAATTGAAAATCCAAATTTTTATGTTTTATATGGTAGATGATATTGTTAAATGAATTATTCATCATATACATATTTTTAATAGACCTAAAATATATATTATTTTTAATTGGTCAACAAAAATAATTAACTATAACTTAAAAAATAAATAAATTTTACTGGAAGCAATTCAATAATTGATTTAGAATAACATGAAAAAAAAGTTCAAGTGAGAACTAATAAAACAACCACCATTTAATTTTTTTTTTTTTTTTTCAACAAGGTTCACCATCCCCCACTCCGAAGTTCGAACTTGCGACAAGCGCAGAAGTGCCAAAGCTATTTTGCCAATTAGGCTAAGAAAGCTCGGCACAACCACCATTTAATTTAAATCAACTATAATTGCGATTTGGTTTCTCTGAATCACAAGAAAACAATGGAATTGTGTATACTTAATTATCTAATAAGATTGTTACACGTAAATGAAAAAGGAATCAAGAAAAAGGTAAAAGAAAAATGGTCAATTTCAAAAGTGAAAGAGTGGAAGAGGAAGAAGTTAGTGTGATGTCGTTTTCGAAGTGTAAATGGGGGCCACACGAATTGACTCTGCAACTCACGTGATAAAAATATTGTAGACACTCTCTCAAGAGTCACAACATAAACTGATTTTACAACAACAAAACTAGGGGCAATTTAAGTACTAATTTACTATAGTATATTTTACTAGGAACTGTTTGTTTTGATGGGCCACAAACCGACCTATCCATCCATGTCTCCTTCACCATTCTTACTTCCTGGTTAGGTTCAGCACATCATCTAATAAAATTGGACATTTAAACCGAATCGAACATAATTTAGTTCACTTTGATTTATTTCAATAGAGTTCAATTTATTGGACCTCATTGGGTCAAACTAAGATTATAATTAGGTTAATCGTTATTTGTGTATTGTAATGTATATAAGTTCCTTCTTGAGCAACAAGTGAATACAAGAAATTTATTACCAAATTATCTATGTTATAAACATAACATGTTATCAGAGCCAGTAACCTAAACTTCTTTAAGGTCATTAGCTTGTTTCTTTCTACAATGGCCAACACACATGCTTCTACGCGTCGTATCATCTCTCTATGATTATAATCTCGGTATTCTCATCTCCAAACCACTTCTTAAAGGCTCTAACTACGACGAATGAGCCACCAATTTTCATCTAGCACTCACGGCAAGGAAAAAGTTTGGCTTCGTTGAAGGGACTATTCCAAAGTCGGCTGAAACTTCACCAGATTATGAAGATTGGATAGCTAACAATGCACTTCTCGTTTCTTGGATGAAACTTACGGTTGATGATTCACTATCATCAATGTTTTCTCACATGGATGATGCACATAGTCTTTGGATACATATCCAGAAGCGACTTGGGCTCAAAAATGGTCAAAGAGTCCAAAGGCTAAAGACAAATCTTACCAATTGCCGTAAAAAGAGAATGGCTATTGAATCCTATTACGGGAAATTGACGCAATTGTGGAGCAGCCTTTTGGATTATCAACAGGCAAAAACAATAGACGAGGTACGAAAGAAAAAGAAGAAGATAAATTACACCAATTTCTGATGGGATTGGACGACACTATCTACGGCTCTGTAAAGTCTTCTTTGTTGTATAGGGTTCCTTTACCAAGCCTAGAAGATGCGTATAATATTTTGGTTCAAGATGAGGAATCAAAAGTAATGGGAAATTTGCAGGAAGACAAACATGAAATCGTTGGATTTACAGCTCAAGTTGTTTCGAGTTCATCATCTACTACTAAGAACAGAGTATCATCAATCTACTGTACCCATTGCAGAAAACGTGGTCATTCAGCTGACAATTGTTTTCGTCTTATTGGTTATCCACAATGGAACGAAGACAAGTCATCCAAACCAAACAATCAGAATCGATCATTCAATTTAAGCAGGTCTGCTCCTGCTACGAATCGTCCTAGGCCTAATGTTGTATATGCTCATAACATTATTGTCTCTCCGATTATAACTACATCCTCTCCTTTAACATATGCAGACAGAATCGGTCTCAATAAACTTAACAATGAACAATGGAATACTTTGGTTCATATGTTGAATGAGCGAAACACTCCTCTTACTCGTCTCACAGGTACATAATTTCTCGAATCATGGATCTTCGACTCCGGTGCTTCTAATCACATGACCGGGTCTCTTGATTTTCTTACTATCGCATCTAATATGCCACCAATAATTATCAAATTGCCAAATGGTCAATACAACACATCTACCAAAACAGGATTTGTTTGTTTTCGTCACATCTCTTTACGGAATGTTTAGTATGTTCCAGGTCTTTGTTGTCATCTTGTTTTTGTATCTCATCTTACTGCAAATCATGGTTGTGTTTTTCAATTTACTGATCAAATATGTGTGATACAGAACTACATTACGATGAACCTGATTGGAGCGGGTAGACAACAAAGCGACTTATATTTTCTGAGGCATATCGAGGTTGCAGCAATGATCCATCATGTTGGCAGCAATTCAAGTGAACTCTGGCACAGGCGTTTCGGTCATGCTTTTTCTCAAGCCATAGAAAAGCTGGAACTTTCTGATTATTCTAGCAATTCTTTTGTTTCAAGACATTGTGATATTTCTTTACAATCAAAACAAACTCGTTCATCACTTCTATTGAGTATTAATAAAACAAAGAATATCTTTGAAATGATTCATTATGATCTTTGGGGTCCATATAGAACGACATCGTTATGTGTCTCTAGGTACTTTCTCACTATTCTTGACGGTTATTCACGAGTTGTTTGGGTTTATTTTATTTCTTCCAAATATCAAGCACTTGTACATCTTAAGAATTTCTTAAGCTTAGTTGAAAGACAATTTTTCACAAAGGTCAAAACGATAAGAAGCGATAATGGATCGAAATTTGTTTGCTGTAAACAATACTTTGCTCAACAAGGGATTATTCACAAAACTTTTTGTGTTGGCACACCTCAACAAAATGGTAAAGTTGAACGAAAGCATCGTCATCTCTTAAACGTTGCAAGAACTCTAAGATTTGAAGCATCACTTCCTCTTGAGTTTTGGGGCTATTGTGCTCTTATTGCGGCATATCTTATTAATCGCACACCGACCCAGCTTCTTCAAGGTCGAACACCTTATGAGATGATTTACTGTCATCCACCTCCGCTCAATCATCTTCAGGTTTTTGGTTGTATTTGTTATGTTCACAACTAACGTCATGGTGGCGACAAGTTCGCAACGCGAAGCAACAAGTGTATCTTCATTGGTTATCCTTTTGCTCAAAAAGGGTGGAGAATATATAATATCTCAACCGGCAAGGTCTCTTTTTCCCGTGATATTGTTTTCCTCGAAACATATTTTTATCACACAAGTGTGCCTCACACATCTGCTCAGTCTCTGGATAATTCATCCATCCCTATTTTATCTGATGATGAACCTGATTCTCAACATCCTCTGCATCAGCTTCCCACTACCGCAGTCCCTACGGTCCCTTTATCATCTGACACCACACATGACAATGCTGCCTCTGAAACAGTTTCGTCGAGCATCACCAATCCCACCACGACAGTTGCTCCTTATTCTACTGTCTCTGACTTATCACCTAATGATATTGTGGTCTCATCATCATCTGATCCAATTGATTCCTCATCAACTTTACCGGACCAGCAGTTAGGACGTGGTCAACGTGTACGAAAACCGCCAACAAAATTAAGTGACTATGTCACTCATGTTCAACACCAAACGTCAATGGTATATCCAATCCATGATTTTTTTTCTAATTCTCGATTATCTTCTGCATCTACAGTCTACGTCTGTCTCATAGATAAATGAACCTCAACACTATAAACATGCGGTTTTACATGCCCATTGGCGGGATGCGATGCAAGCTGAGATACGTTCGTTATAAGATAACGCCACTTGGAAAGTAGAACAGCTGCCTCCGGGGAAGAAAGCACTGGGTTACAAATGGGTATATCGAGTCAAATTAAAAGCTGATGGTTCTCTTGAACGGTACAAAGCTCGACTAGTGGTAATGGGAAACAATCAAACCGAATGGGTTGATTTTACAGATACATTTGCTCTGGTTGTAAAGATGGTTACGGTTAAAACTTTCTTACAACAAACAGCTTCACTTAATTGGGAAGTACATCAAATGGATGTACACAATGCATGTCTTCATGGTGATTTATTTGAAGAAGTCTATATGCGATTTCCTCCAAGCTTTCGAACCAAGGATAACACAAAAGTGTGTCGCTAACAGAAATCACTCTATGGTTTAAAGCAAGCCCCATGTTGCTGGTTTGCCAAGTTGAATCAAGCTTTGAGAGTTTATGGTTTCACCCAAACTCTCTCATATTACTCACTTCTTACTTACTACCGGGACTAAACGCGATTACACGTTTTGGTATATGAAGATGATTTAATTATCACTAGCACTTCACTCTCGACAATCACACAGTTCAATAAGTATTTGCACACTTGCTTTCACATGAAAGACCTTGGCATACTTCGTTATTTTCTCGGTATTGAGGTACTTCGATACCCGACTAGTATATATCTTAGTCAACGCAATTTGACATAATTGCAGAAACTGGATTATTAGTTACGAAACCAGTCTTGTTTCCCTTGGAACAGAATCATAGATTACCGTTAGCTACAGGTGACGACATCAAGGATCCTTCACGATATCGCTGATTGGTCGGATGACTAATATACTTGAGTGTAACCAGACTGGAATTGTCATATCCATTCCATCTCTTATCTAAATTCATGTCATCACCGAAGCTTCAACATTGGCATTCGGCTTTGCGGGTTGTCAAATAACTCAAGAACAACCCAACTCAATGTATTTTATTACGAGCTAATACTCCTTTGCAGCTCTCGGCATGGTGCGACTCGGACTGGGCCTCATGTCCGATAACATGCAGATCAGTCACGGGCTGGTTTATAAAACTTGGAGGATCTCCGATTTCCTGGAAAACTCGAAAGCATGATGTTGTCTCTCATTCTTCTGCTAAAGCTGAGTGCTATGGCCGATTCCGTTTGTGAACTTTTATGGCTATATGATCTCCTTCGAGCCTTGGGTATTCCTTGCACATAACCGATTCCTTTACACTCCGATAGTCTCTCTGCCATTAATCTCGCTGCCAATCCGGTTTACCACGCAAGAACCAAGCATGTCGGTCTCGATTGTCACTTCATTAGAGATGAAATCACTCGTGGAATCATCACAACAAAACATGTTTCTACTAAGTCTCAACTTGCAGATATAATGACCAAAACTCTAGGTCGGAAAGAGTTTGAAGCATTCTTATCCAAGCTGGATGTTCTCGACATCCACACTTCACCTTTAGGGGGTATTGGGCCTCATTGGGCCAAACTAAGATTATAATTAGGTTAATCGTTATTTGTGTATTGCAATGTATATAAGCTCCCTTTTTAGTAACAAGTTAATACAAGAAACTTATTACCAAATTATCTCTGTTATAAACGTGACACAATTCAATAACTTAATTCGATTTTTCGTTCGGTTCAGTAACAATTTTATTTTATACTAAATTAATTGAATCGAACCGAACTTGCAAACCGAACAAATCAAAATTAACCCAATAAACCAAAAATGCTGAATTTCATAAACAAAAACCTAAAATGAGCGATAAATCAAATTTAATCGAACTTTTAATTTGCTTAATTGGGCAAAAAAAAAAAAAAAAACTGAATGAAATGGATGCTCACCCCTACCATCTAACATAGATCAAATTATGAATATGAATATGAAAGAATAAATTAGTTAATCGTTGTTATCTTTATAACTTTTGAACATTTAAGTTTGAATCTAGTTATTTGTACAAGTTTTACGAATATAAAATATTTTTTTATTGGAGGAATATTGAGATGATTCTTTGTAATAAATGAATAACATTTTTCGTAAAATATTATTATATCTGGACAAATGGATTAATAATTGGTTACTGATTGGATTTTATATAATTATGAAACTTCGTATACTATAAATTAATAATGAATTTGATATATTTGGTTTTTTAAAAATGTATAATTCTATTGGTTGTTGAAAATGTGGCATCTAAATTCATATGTTAGAAACTATTTTATTTATGTGACAAAAAAAAAGGAAACTATTTCATTTCTTCTGTAATGAGATCTTTTTATCGAATGTCCCCATAGGGACTTTTTATAATGATATCTTATGCATATACTTTAATTTCTTTTTGAAAAACATATTTTCCTGTCGAATAAGTGACTTTTAAATCTTTAATTTTTTGAAAATTTAGTATTTTAGCCATCATTGGTAAATTTCATATTAATGATTTGTTAACATTTATAAACACAAAAATATCCATGAAACATAGAAGTAATATATTCCCTCTGTTTCACAATAATTGTAGTTTTAGAGAAAAAAATTGTTTCAAAAATATTGTTGTTTTCATTTTTCATTGTAAAATTTATTGCATTTTTATGTTTTTGACATTTTATATTATGAAGAATAATTTATTATTGGTTGACTTGTTTTGAAATACGAGTTTAATCTAAAGAAACTTATAGTTAAATGACTTTCTTAATATGCCTGTAGAATCCTTAAACTACAAATATTATAGAACAAGAGTATAAGATAAAATAAATTCTTGCAATCACAAGATTTCTAAAATATGTATAGACATGTATTATATTCTTTGCTACACAATTACATTATTATTTTCCAAATCTGATCTAATTAATTCGACATAAGATCATTGTGAGATCACATCACAACTAAGTACTAACCAGGTTCATGCACACGCCAACAAATATTTTTTAATTAATCAAGATTTTATATTCTGATATTTTGAATTAACAAAAAAAAAGATTTTATATTTTTGAAGAGAATATAAAACTGTAAACACATCTCTTTCATATTTTACATATTTTTTGAATCAAAATGGTACTAAATATATATTAGTCAATGTGATTTAAATGAACTGATTCGATTTAAGAGAATTTGTGCTATAGGTTTCTTTCCTATTTTTTGGATATTAAAAGTCAGATTGTTGAGTTACATTACCAAATTCTCTTACGTACATTGCTTGTAATGTATCAAACCATTGCTTCTTAAAATCTAAATAAAATTTAAACCAATATGATATTAAAAAATTCAAAACCTTCAACTTTTGAAACTTTGAATACACAAAAAGAGTATATGGGAGGGAGAGCATCTCATCCAAATTAGCTGTCTTCTTTAAAAAAATTTCTTTCTAAAGAAGACTATTAGTTGTCTCTAATCATTGTTATTATCTTAATAATATAATAAAGTACAAAAAAAAAGAGAAGAATAAGAAGCTGGATATGTATATTATTTTAAAAAGCAATAGGGACATTCCTCTGTACATTGCACAGGAATCCTCTTAGGGATCAGTTAACAAATAGTTTTAATATAATCATGTGCAAGAGATTTAAATAACTAATGATGTATTAAATCAAAAATTTAATAATCTATATAAGCTTTGTATTAAAAGATGTGGACACGTGGCAGTTGCGCCGCGCAAAACGCGCGTATCACGTGATAAGAAACTCTTTTTTGGTTTGCCCACCCATCTCGTCACGTGGCCAACTCATACCTCTCCATTATTACGGGTCCCACCTTTCTTTTTTACGCTATCCCGTTTTCACTCTTTTTTTTTTCATTCTCCATTTAAAAATTTAGTTTACTAATTGTGGATATAAAAGTTCTCGATAAAAAAAACTTTCTATTAAAAATCCAAAATTAGATGATTCAAGTTTTAAAAATATAAATAATTAAAACTAAGATAAAAATATGTTATTATAATTTTACTATACAAAAGAAACAAAAAAATCAAAAGATTTTAGTTGTTTTTTTTTCCTGATAAATCTTGGGAGTTCCAAGCCTTCAATTCATAGTCTCTCCGGGTACTTAAAATCAGTCGTTGATAATACTTGTTTAAAACGTAAATTACTCCTCCCAAAATATTCGAACTATTGTTTTCATCAATACGAAGAAAAAAAAGTCAAGATTTTTTTTTGCTCATTTACCACCTTATATTAATATCATCGCGGCTAACTCAGATAAAGAAGCATAAAAAACTGAAGGAATGATTACATGGTTGAGAGCTAAGTTGTTAGCTAAACAGATTCAAGCAATGATCAACATGGATAGAAGTGATCATCAAGGTACAACAGACATGCTCAATGTGTTAGGAAGAAGCATATAACCATCTCTACGTAGCTAAGTGATTATCTCTGTACTATTTTGTCTTTAGTCGATGAGGTTTTGTCACACTGGATTTTCCTATCACTAAGGTTTTAACGAGGTAAGATAATCCACTTACACCTAAACTCCATGTGTTGTTATTTTGACTAAGTGTTTAATCAACACTCCAAGATGTTCTTATTCATAAGCCAACACCTGATTGTTTTTATTTCAACTTCAAGATGTTTTTCTGCTTTTAAAGCTATATATTTTTGGGTTATGTTTCGAAAATCCTACCCTTATGTGCCTTGTCTTATTTATGTCGAACATAGCTCATTGAAAAAGGCAGTGAAGGATAATCAAAAACCTCTTTAAGCAAGTTCATCACTTGTAGTTTCCATTAAATTTGTTTCTCTTCTAAATTTTGTTTACAAGAGAATTTTCTTACCATCAATCATGTTTCCATCATTTAATCATCAAAAAACTTACGTTCCATTCATCATGGTCGAATGACAAAGATAATATGCTCATCGGTCCGTTCGCTACAAAATCAAGTTTACTTCAGAATTGACCATCCTAGGATTTTATCACATATTTATGTAACTATTACTAGAAATAATTTTGTTTCAAAGCTCTGATATAAAATTTTCAATTAATATAAAGTATTTTATTATGTTTGTAAAAATACAAAATAAATTACTAAGGACATTGTAAATTAAACTATTTAATAGGGTAAAACGGTAGGTCTTTTTTTAATTGTTTTGAAAAAGTGTTTTCAGTTTTTCAACACAAAAATTATTAAACCTAACAAAGCACAACTTTTAGAAAAAGTCACATGATATTCCTTCTTTCTCCTCCAACTATTATTATTGTTCTTTCGTTGCAAAATTGTGCTGTCGTCCAAATAACATCTTAAATTTTCTAGTGATGTAATATTAAGACGAGAATATATAATATCGTCATAAAATTTTATAAAGAGTGATTAAAAATGATAATAAAAAAAAAAGTTAAGGGCATAAGCATAAGGTGAGAGGAGAAAGACCAAGAGGGTCACGTGTGCCCATGTCCTGCCGTTAATCTGCCGTCTCGCGTGCGGTGGGTCCCATTATCTCCTTCACTCTTTTCACCTCTCCGTATAGTGGCCGGCCCAATTGTTGAAACTCTTGACGCCGTTTAACTCCAATCTTCGCCGTTAATTTATAGTTTCTTTTCATGAGCGATGATAGGTAAAATGGTAATGAAAAGAGTAGCTAAAAGCTTTAAAGCAGTAGTACAAAATATCAAATACTCCTTCTTCGTAAATGTTTAAACACGACAAAATTTTAATTTTAAATTAATAAATCAGAGTATGATATTAAAAATATCGAAGAAAAATAATATGAGTGATAATATTATTATTCTTTTTTTTCTTTGTTATAACAAATACTGTTTGTAAAATATATACAAAATTCATGAAATACTTACAAATATGTATATATATATATATATAATTACAATTGCTAAAAGAAAAAAGTTATCATTCAATTTTCCACAAAATAGAAAAAACATAAAAATTGAATTTATGAGTTTATAGTCGAAGTTTTTAGATGTGAGATCACTAGAAAAATTTAGCGTTTTTTGAGTTTAGAGTTCAAATGTAATGTTTAAAAATTATTATAAAGAGTAATTGCAATAAATAATAACAACACAACATAAAAAAACTAGAATTAAGAAATTAACATATGGAGTATAGGTATTACTATAATTTTTTTTTATCCTTTTGGAATAATTACACTCTAGTGTATCTATATTAAGGTATTATTACTTTAAGTGGATTAATGTTTTTGGTGAACTTTCACTATCAACAAATATCATTTTATTATTAAAAGAAAAATAAAAAAATAAATGGTATTGATTGTCTCGGTAGATGTGCAAGATAAAAAATAATGTTTTTTTATCATCAATTTTTTAAAATTAATTAGTTGATAATATATATTTTTAAAAATAAAAATTATACCAAAATTTATATTTTGTACTATATAAACAAATATTTATTTTTTTATTTGAATAAATAACAAAACACAAGTTTTATAACGTCTATGTACACGACGCTTTGTGTAAATGACGATAATTATTCAGAGTACACAATGACTATTCAGTTTGTATACAACGTCGTGTATCATTCATCATGTGTACAACATCATGTACACGATGCTTGTATGTACAGCTTCGCATATGATGCAGCATATGTATAACGTTACGTACACCATGTTCTATACATAATGCTTGTGTACACAATGTTAATTATCAAATATACACAATGATGATGCAATTTATGTACAACATCGTGTATCATGCAACATGTGTATAGTGTCACGTATACAATGAGTGTACATTATGCTTGTGTACATCATGCTAATTATTAGATGAACGTAATGATAATGTAGTCTATATACAATTTATACAACTTTGTGTACAATGACGTATATAAATTGCATGATCAACATCGTCAAATGGATTAGCATTGTGTACACAAAATAATAAAATAATTTTAAAAGATAAAGGATAATACAAAAATTCAAAGAAAAATGTTTTTTCTTGTGTCAAAATTAAACAAAACAAATGTCTATGTATAGAGTATACAAATTTTAGAATTTTGATATAATTTTTAGGTTTTTAATGTATATACTATCAACTAATTAGTTTTAAAGATTAAAAGTGAAAAAAACAAATGTCAAAATTTAAAACATGTCATAAAAGATAAAATGATAAAATGTAATTATATATAAAATAAGGATATAATAGAGATAATGTTTTCTCTTTTATTATCAAGTGCACCAATAGCATTAATTCATTCAAAATGAAAATATTTTTCTAAAAGTACACCTACATAAAATTTACTTTTTCTGTTTTACCATTTCCTTTTTCTGTTGTTGATGTGGTTCCCTTTTGTTGTCTTTCTCCATACATGGTTAATCTGATTTTTTTGCATGTGCTAATCTTAGTTTTGCTAATCTAACCTTTTTTGTACTTTTTTTTTTGTAGTCTAGATTGATTTAAGGTTCAATGTTTAAGGTTTATATTTTCGGGTGTAAAGTTTATATTTTCGTGGTTTAAGGTTTATATTTTTAGATTTAGAATTTATATTTTGGGTTTATGATTAATATTTTGATGTTTAGGTTTAGGGTTAGGGTTAATATTTTAGGTTTTATGTTAATATTTTGGGATTTAGGTTTATATGTTGGAGTTTAGATTTATATTTTGGGGTTTAAGGTTTATATACGTAAGTAATCTGATTACTGTTTTTAAGTAGTCCGACTACTTTTAGATTTATATTTTACTAATAAAATTTATTATTCGTTATTTAAAAGAATAAATCCGTTTTAGATTATTTAATTATGTTATGTGTAGAAAAAATCGTGTGTTCTTTTAATAACATTATGTGATTTAATTATTTAAATTTTGATGCTTTAATTTGTAAATAAAATGAATGGGTGAAACTTTTCAAAAAAAAGAAGAGAGAGAGGGTGTGATATCTGTGAGGAGTATGAGAGGATGTGGAAGAGAGATAAGTTTTGTATACTAGGAGTATTACACAAAAACTCATAATACAAGAAAATAATTCGAGCTAATATCGAGTCTATTTTTGGTTTACTCACAAATTCATCCTATTATAAATGTGTTGTATTTTTCAATAGAAATATTCTTGTGATATTTTTGTAGTAATTAAAATGTGTGTTACTTTTGTATCTAAAACTACAAAATGGTATTTAAGGAAAAATCATTTTAAATATATTATTGTTCCTCTTTCAACTATCTTTTATTATTTAAAATTAAGTCAAAGATACAAGGTTATATATATAATTATGCCAAAAAATTATTCATATTATTTGGGTTAAATTGTGTATGTTTCATTCTCCCTTTATATCATTATAATTGGTGTGTTAGGTATTTTTTAAAATTAATTGATGTTTTTGTGATTATATGCAAAAGTTTAAAGTTATATACTATAAATATTTTGGAAAATAATTTTTGATCGGTTAAATTGACTACTATTAATGTTATTTTTATAGAAAAATTAAATTAAATAATGTTTTTGTATTTTATTAAACAGCAAGCAAAAATCTTGGATATCATTTATTTTAGTACTATAAAAATATACTATTTAGTTTATGATTAACTTGATATCCAAAGTATCCGAAATATATTTGAGCTGAAATACAAAAAAATTCAAGCGCATATTTTGAAAAAATAAGAGATTAAAACATAAAAGTTACATAAACTTTTTCTAACAATGTCTTATTCACTAACACATTAGTAAACCCGTACTATTATTTAGATTTATATACCAATTATTCTTATTACTCCATGATTTATGAAATTAATGAGGAGCAAAAGAGACGTGAGGGCACGTGCCTGTAAGAGAGAGAAGCGGTTGTGAGCAGTCGCTTTCTCGTGATGGTATCACGTGACAGAAATTTAACTCGGAGTAGGTCCCACTTTTTAACACTGACAAAGTAATAACAGGGGTTCTAAATTCGAGGTGAAGTAACTTGTGGGTCCTTTTAACTGAATAAGTAAAAGTATTTGTGATGCTTCTTCATGTAGGTTGTTTTTGTTAATACTCCCATTCGTCTTTAATGATCTTTAAAATTGTTTCACATAAAATTTTTAAAAATAATTTTATTTATTTATTTCTAATTGATATATAAAATAAAAATAAAATAAAAATAAATGTTTAAAAATTATCTAAATGTGCATTAAAAATATAAAAACACTTAAACAATTTTTTATTTTATTAAAAAATTATACTAAAATAGAAATATTACTTCTTATGTTTCATTTTATTAGTTGGTTTGAAAGATTTATTTTATTTCACAATATAAATTATTTTTAAAACCCTAAACAAAAAGTAAAAATTCTTACTTAAAAGTTAAAATAAATTATGTTTTTTATTTTTCTTTAATTTTTTATAATCAATTTTTTAATTAAATGTATAGAAAAAATGAAAAGAAGAAATAATATAGAAAAACAAAAATTTACTATTGGTGCTTTTAAGCAAAAGAACTAATAAAATAAAACGGATGGTGACACCTGTCAGGGTCACTGTTCACCGCACTCAGGTCTGTGCGAACTAGTATAAATAGGGAAGAAAATCATTCAATAAGGTGGTGGGAAAAAACGGGGAGTAGAGTGAGAAAGTTAGAAAGAT
>OVBE01002457.1:0-30601 GCA_900406425.1 Iberis pinnata
GCGACGTCTACGATAGCACTCCAGTAATTCGCGCTATCGTGGAGTGCTATCAATACTGGTTTTTCTTGTAGTGATTATAGATAAAACATAAATTTAAATTATAGAAATGTGTTGAATCATGATTAGAAACTGAAAATAGAAGAAGATTCACAATTAAAACAAAGATTCAAACTTAAAATAAGCAAAGATTGAAAAGATTACAAAAGTTCTTAACAAGAGAAAAGATCACTCTCCAAATTAGGTTTCAAAGCCTTAAATAGTAGCCACTAATTAACTTGGGTTAACCCAAAAATATATGGGTGAATCCATAAAAAAAATGAGTAAAATGTTTGATCAATTTTTATTTTTGACTTTTTCCTCTCGGTATCGGCCAATTCAGCCGATATGGATGCCCCATATCGAATCTTCACCAACTGTATTGGTCAACTCCAATCGGTACACATTGGTCGATATTACTGTATTAGACCATGTGTACGGGATCTTCTCATTCGCTATGCTTCATGCCTTTTTTATATAAATGTGATACAGCCGATAAACCAACCCTGAAGTCGAAAGCCCCGCCCCTAATCTTTGTCGAAAACCTAGCTTTCCGTCTTTCTTAGCCGTGGTGGCCTTATCAGTGGACTAGCCTCTTCCTTCTCGCCAACAATCAAAGCCTTGGGTGGGTGCTAGTGTGAGCGGTACTTATAATATGTTGTTGGGTTACCAGAGGTGCAGCTCTGGTGAAGCCATAGCTTGTTGGCGGCAGAGATAACATTTAGGTTCTCTTTTTGTTATTAAGGAATCTTTTTTATTGGGTCTGGGCTCAGATCCAATCTAGAAAGCTCAACTAGATTGGGTATGCATAGGACTAGATATACTTTTGAACTTGTATTGGGTTTTTCTTATGTAATATTGGACTAAATTTAAAGCTAAATAGATAAAACCTTCAACGGAAAAAAAAAATCACTAGATTGCATGTATCCCATGTAGGTTTTAACTTTATAATCTACGATAATTTATGAGACAAGTATAAAAATCAACCCCTTAAATATATTTTAAATTTGTAAAATATCTATTGGCTATTAAATTTTATGATCCAGAGAATCGGAATTGATCGGTTCCGACCCGAAACCGAACAGAAATGTCATTTGAGTTTTATAATACGCATCTGAAATATCATTCATCTCTTGAATACAGGTAATCAATACATGGGAATATGGGATAAATAGGGTACGTATGAATTGTATAATAAGATGATAAATATAAAAATCGTAAACGGTGCATGTAGATGCAGGCATGCATGGTAATTAATAGTAACGTACAATGCATATGATATCTACTATGGAAAGTGATGAAACCACATCGCTCTCTTCTATGACAAAAGAAGAAGCATGCGTATATGTGATTTCCTTATTCGTTTCTAATCAATAATCATGTAACAAATATGCAATTTATCATATTAGAAGAATCTTTTAATTTAGGGTGAGTCCCCACCGCCATACCCACTTCCATACCCTTCACCGTATCCACTTCCATAGCCTGACCCATTCCCACGGCTACCACCTCCTCCTCCACCGCCACCACCACCACTTCCACCACCTCCACCACCACCCTCATTACCACTACCACTTCCATATCCAGAGCCGCTTCCATAACCTGACCCGTATCCGGAACCTCCGTTTCCGCCTCCGCCTCCACCACCTTTTCCGCCACCTCCTCCTCCACCACCACCTTTTCCTCCTCCAGACCCGTAACCACTACCGGACCCATACCCTGAACCGTATCCACTCCCTGAACCTGATCCGTCTCCTCCTCCTCCTCCTCCACCACCTCCACCTCCTCCACCGCCACCTCCTCCACCACCACTGCCTCCCCCAGAGCCTGAACCACATCCGGAACCTGAACCGGACCCTTTACCAAATCCTTTTGGTGATCTAGCTGCTAAACAGACGTCAAAAACAAGTAAACTCAAGAAAGCAACACCTATGAGCTTGAGGCTACCCATAACTTCTTAATTAGTAACCAAAAGCTAATAATAAGCCACGGAATAAATAAAAAAGGATTTGTCTTATGGAATTTTATAAAGAAAGAAAGCTAGGTAGCTATATAGAAGACTTGTGAAATGTGGTCTATGAAAAGAATGTTAGTCTGTGTATGTATTTATAACGAACCGAACCAAAGAATAAAGGATACGTATGAGTCACGTAATTGTAGTGAGTAGCGTTGCTTTTGACCAATATGTGTGAACAATTATGGTGGAACTAAGTGGGGCTGTGACTTAATTCCTTAGTGCTTTTCTTGGTGATGATATTGCCATCGCCACTCCTCCTATCCCTAATCGTATTTTTTAATTTATTCTTATTAGTATTTTAACAGGTGTTATCCTCTTCATGGCTCTTCTCTCTTTTAATTATTAATAAAATCTATATGGTTCGAAGACATGTGTATCGAATAAGATCAATATCCATCAACCAACATTTCCGTAAATAGATCAATGAGAAACCACGACCTGTCCAATATGTGTTTGACTAAAATCCAAAGTTTTGGTTTCTTTCTAAACCGAAGGAGTTCATCTTTAACTTTACGATGGTCTTATTGGGTACATTGGGTTTAAAACCCAACAGGCCTGTTTCTAAAATTCAGGC
Organism: Iberis pinnata; assembly: GCA_900406425.1. Lineage (NCBI taxonomy): Eukaryota > Viridiplantae > Streptophyta > Magnoliopsida > Brassicales > Brassicaceae > Iberis > Iberis pinnata. The sequence continues at coordinate 2,628 of OVBE01002457.1, forward strand.
CTAATTAAAATTTTGTTTTCCAAAGCTATTTGTTTAAATTATAAATATTTTAGGACTTCTAAGTTTTTAAATAAATGAAACTTTAAAATTTATCAAAAAAGTTTAGGGAACAATTGGCCAACAGACTTAACTGGTTGGCAAGCTTTTTCTGTGTGTTTTTATCCAATTCATTTTTCTTTTCAAAATTGTTATTTTAATGTAATACTATATATCAACAAAAAAATCTGACAAAGTGCTTAAAGCCTATTGTTTAGAATTTAGAAGTAAACAGAAAGAGGAAAAGAGTGAAAATAGAGATGGGCGAGCTTTTTTTTTTTTCACTGAATAATTATAAATAAGAAACAGAATGATATATACAGAGACATTCAAGTCCCAAACGATAAGACCATAAAACAAGGCAAAAACCTTAAGAGGAAACAATCTCACTGCTGAACACAGCACGGAGCCATTCCGGGAAACTAATAGCTACATACGATGCTAGTCTATTGTCCCTTGTGACGCTCCTCGCAATGAGAGTAGCTCCTCTATTGGATGCCGAGATCTCACGATGCAATCTCCAAAAAGAAACACTCTTAAGTGCTTGTAGAATAGGATCAGTGATACCATAGAGGATAGGCCAATGAGACGGGGATTTTAAAGCATTCATCAGCAATGCATAATCTGAAGCAAAAATGACTTTCCCACAATGGTGAGTAACCATACTCTCTATGGCCCAAATCATGCTGTTTTGAAAAACCTGTTGCTTCGATACCATTTTCATGAAGGCGTTTCGGCTATGCAGGAGAACAATCCCCTGATGGTCCCGTAAGACCCAAGATGCTCCTCCCACTCCCGTAGATTGGTCAAAAGATATGCCAATATTGCACTTAAGGCAAAATCTCGGCGGAGGCTTCCAAGATGAACCATACACTTCTGATCTTTGATGTTGTGATTGAGGTTGAAGATGAATGTCCTGTTGTGCCGCGAACCAGGCTGATGCTTCGTCTTGGACCTTTTGAATGATTTGGGGCATAGAGAAACAGACGTCCTCAAACAGTCTTTGGTTTCGATTTTTCCAGATGTACCAGCACAACCACGAGAATATTCTTCTAGATTCCTCAGGCGAAGATTCAAGTTTTGATGCCTGCAGTAAATCGAATATGTTAGGGAAGACAGAGCTCTCGTCAAAACCTCCTTGGGGATGGGGAAAGCCCGATAGAGCCCATAGTTGACGGGCTATAGGGCAGGTGAATAATAAGTGAGATATTGTCTCTATGTGATGGCCACAGGATTGACAGGTTGAATCAAATTTCATGCCTCTTTTAGCTAAATTAGCTCCCACCGCAATAGCACCATTCAAAACCTTCCATAGGAAGTGTTTGATTTTTGATGCCGTCAGGATTTCCCATATGGCTTGTTTAAGCGCGTTGAGTGAAGGTTGAAGAAGAGCTTTATCTTTTGCTACTTTATGGTGTATGGAATGGGCTAATGTATAACCTGTCTTAACAGTGAATGCACCTGAAGGAGCTTCTTTCCATATCCAATAATCGTCTCTTTGTGTAGATGGAGATAGGTTCTTTATTGCGTCTATGTCAGCAGGATAGAACCAGTAATTTAAGAGTTCCAAATTCCATTGAGAAGCTTCTGATGATAGCAAATCCTTGACCTTCATATCCAAGTTTATGATGCTTTGCTTGATCAATGGAGCTCTTTGAGACATCCCCTCTCCAATCCATTTTTCCGTCTAAACGAAGGTAGATGATCCATTCCCTATCCTCTTTTGTAGGCCTTGATTTAATAATTTCTTCCCGAAGTAGAGACTTCTCCAAATAAAGGAGGGACGATACCCTAACTTGGCATCAAGGAAGCCTTTGTTCCGGAAATAACGGCTTTTAAGCACTCTAGCAGGAAGACTGGATTCATTACTCAAAATTCTCCAACACTGATTAGCCAATAAGGCTTGATTGAAGCATGTAATATCCCTAAAACCAAGCCCACCCAAGGCTTTGGGTAAACATAAGTCGTCCCAGTTGATCCAATGGATTTTTCTTCTACTGGTGTCATGATTCCACCAGAAATTCCCTATTACCGAAGTGAGTTTCTTACAGGTACTTTTGGGAAGCTTGTAAACTGACATGGCATATACAGATAAAGCCGATGCAACTGATTGAATGAGGGTATGTTTTCCCCCCTGAGATAAGTACCTATTGTACCATGAGTCCATCCTTTGCTCCATACGATTGCGCAAGAAGTCCAGCATCTTAATCTTAGATCCGCTGAAGCTCTCGGGTAAACCAAGGTAAGTACCCAATCCGCCTGTGGCTCTAACACTCAACATCTGGTGGATAGGACCCAATAATTCGGAGCTCACGTTTTTGCCAAAAGTTATGGCCGACTTATCGACATTAATCAATTTTCCTGTGGCTTTTTCATATTCTTGAAGGACCTGTTTGATGTTTGCTGCTTCTTCAACCGTGGCTCTACAAACTAATACACTGCCATCGGCAAAGAGCAAGTGGGTGATGCTTGGTCCTGATGTTGAAAATTGTAACCCATGTATCTGATCAGCAATCTCAGCCTTTCTCAACAGATGAGTAAGCCCTTCAGTGCACAAGACAAAAAGAAAGGGGGATATGGGATCCCCTTGTCTTATCCCTCGAGATGGCACAATGTTACCATAAGGCTGTCCGTTGATCAGCACTGTGTAGGTGACAGACTTGATACACTTCATGATCAGAGACACCCAAACTTTGTGAAAACCCATCGCTAGAAGTAAAGCTTCAATGTATGGCCACTCTAGCCTATCGTAGGCTTTAGACATGTCGCTTTTGATGGCCATATGTGAGGAAGATAATCTCGGGTGAGTCCTTAAAGCATGGAGAACTTCATGGGCAACTATTATATTATCAGAAATCAGTCTTTGACTCACAAATGCGGATTGATAATCGGAAATTATGGATGGCAGTAAGGGTTTTAGTCTAGCCGATATGATTCTAGCAATGATCTTATACGTGACTGTACAAAGACTGATGGGCCTAAGATCCTTCATCTTGGTGGGGTGGTGAATTTTTGGGATCAAGCATAATTGTGAATAGTTCCAATCTCCTGGTAAAGACCCTGTTGAAAAGAATAGCTTGACTTCTTTGGAGATGTCCGACCCTATTATATCCCAGTAAGACTTGTAGAACAGTGCTGTGAATCCATCAAAGCCCGGAGCACTATTGGGCTTAAGAGATAACACTGCCTGTAAAATCTCGTCATCAGTTACCCTAGCCATAAGAGATTCGTTCATCTGTAAAGTAATTCTCTGATCAAAATCAGAGAAAAACAAGGATAGGTTGGATGGATTGGAGGATTGGAACAAATCCTTGAAGTAAGCAATGGCCACTTCACTCTTGGCAAACTCTGTTTTGTGTTGAGCCCCATTGTTGTCTTCCAACATTTCCAGTCTGTTTTTGTTCCTATTCATCTTGACCGCAGAGTGAAAAAATTTTGTATTGGAATCGCCAGCTTTCAACCACTGTAGCCTGCTTTTTTGCTTCCAATAGACTTCTTCCTCTTTAAAAGCAGAAGCTAAATCCTTTCTTAATGTTCCAACTTTGTCTCTATTAGGATTTAGAGATGACAATTCCTTATCCAATTCCTCAGATAAAAGATTTGTTTTGATTTGGGAATTTGTCTGGTTTGATCGTTTCCATCTGCTTAAGTCTCTTCTAACCTGTTGGAATCTTAGTGATAAAGGGACGAGCGGGTCGTGATCATCGAGACTTCTCCAACTGTTTGCAATGGTGTCTCTGATACCTTCTCTAGATAATAGTCTCTGATCGAAAACAAATCTGGAACGAGCTGGGCATGAGATTTCATGTAAGCAGACTAACACTGGTCTATGGTCAGAGCCGACCATGTCAAGAAAAGTTTGTGAGGCTGATGGGAAATGAGTTGACCATAGCTTATTGGCAAAGCAGCGATCCAGCCGACTCTGGATCCATAAGGAGTGTCGTCTACCAGCCCATGTGAATTCATTCCCTTGATATTGTAATTCATCCATTTTACAAACTGATAGCATATTGTTAAAAGGCAGAAAAGATGAATCACTTCTCCTTGGTCCTCCCACTTTCTCCCCATTATGACAAATCTCGTTGAAATCTCCGAGCATACACCATTTCCCCACTCTTGCAGTTCCAATTCTACTTATCCTCTCCCATTGTAGCAGACGGTTTTTATGGTAAGATGCACCATATACACATGACAGAAAGAAGCTAATACCATCACAATTGATTAAACAGTCTACAATATTCTGGTCAAATATAACACCTCAACAGTGGTGTTAGCCTTCCAAAAAATTGCTAAACCGCCACGATGACCTATAGGATCAACCGTGAAGACGCGGTCATAACCTAACCATGATTGGATATCTACAAGTACATCCCTACCATTCATGGTTTCCATCAAAAACAGAAAATCAGGCAGATAAGATATAATCTGGGCTCGAAGGTAGGGAATTGTCAGGCCCTGGGATCTGCCTAACCCCTGACAATGCCAGGACATGAGCTTCATACTGGCCCTGGTGATCCCTTGCTTGGGATCACCACTTCCACTGAAAGCTTGGCCTGTTTGGACGAATCCTTTCCTTCATAAGTAATCTTCCGCTTTGTTCCATCAGATGAGTAGTTGTTGGATTGATCATCGTCCTTATTGGTAATGGTTCTTTGTGCCTTGGAATTGAATCTTTTTGCTTTAAAGGGTCGTCTTCTCTGTCCTTTTTTTCCACTGCGAGATCCGGTAGAACCAGATGCATAAGATATATGGTTCATAACCGTTGATCGAGATTGGAACGGGAAAGGGTCCTCAATTTTGTTCGAATGAGATGAGAGGCTTGCCACCTCTTGTGCTTCTGTTATTTTTCTGTGTTGAGCCGCTTTAATGGATGCAGACATGAGTTTTTCCTGATTGTAGCCAATATTGTTTTCAGAGCATGTTTCATTCACCAGTGAATAGTCGAAAACCAGGCCTTTGCCCTTATTCAAGTCCCGAGTGACAGAATTTGGAGACTCCAGACGAAGAATTGTTTTTTGTGCCACAGGATCATTGGCTAAAGCAGCTATAGAAGACTTGATTCTAGCCTCCCTAACTCTTCTTTCAGCACCCTCTGATGCAATTAGGTAGAGTCGCATGTTTTCTAAAACTTCAGGGGCAATTCTTTGTTTCCCTGTAATTGGATCAATGCCCACTTGGTTCTCCGGGAGAACACCAAATAATGGATCTTGTTCTTTTAACACTGCTATGATTTTCTGCTTGTCAACTTTGATGACAGGAGCAGCTGTCCCTGTAGATTCCCCTGCAGCGCTAATAAGCAACGGGCAATTTTCCTTCGAATGTGTCAATCGTTGGCAATTGAAGCATCGTTTCTGAATTCTTTCTAAGTCAAAGAAAATATTAGCCTCAGTCCCATTGGGGAATTGAACCAATTTAGATCGACGCACAGGCCTTGCAACGTTGAATCTCACGAGCACTCTGACGTAGTCCATTGATTGCGATTTGGTAGGGTCAAAAGCAACCTCCTTAACCTCACCAATAATGTCTCCCAATTTGAAGAATGAGGCTTCTTTATAGTAATCAACAGGCACGTTTCGAATCCGTACCCATACAAGGATATGCATTAAGTAATCTTCAGGAGGGTTTTCCAACCATCTATCAAAAACTATTGACCACTCATTATATGTCCAAGTACCTGATTCCAGAATCCTTTCCAGATCATGTGAGTAACGAAAGATAAATTGGAAGCGCTCTTGCGATAACGCGACCCCACGCACTCGATCATATAGCTGCCACTTCCTAGGCATGTCTTTGATGAAACTAGACATCTTCTGATGGGCGAGCTTTTTCCGTGTGTTTTTATCCTATTCATTTTTTTGTTTTTAAGATAAAATTTGTATTTATTAAACCCAAATATAGCTTGTTTACAACACTTTCTACCAAAAAAAGCTTGTTTACAACACTAAGCCCAAAAGTAAATATGAAGATACAATTAGCCCAAAATATTAAAGTTTGGGTAGATTTTACGAAAAATGAGATGATTCTCGATCCAAGCCCAGTCGATTGAAACTCTAGAGAAACTTATAAGGAGAACCTTTTGAAACTCGCGTGATGCCGACTTCGCTGCGATTTCACCAGATCTTCACCTCCTACGATCCGACGGCAGAGACCGAAGCGACGATGCACCGCCATCCACCATGATGACAACTTTTGGACATGAAGGAAGAGCCTGGTTTTGATGATCCACGATGAAGAAAGATGGCGAAGGCTAGGTTTCTGGCGAAGCTAGGAACAATTTGCTCCGCCTCCAGGATTGGTTTAGTGCTAACTCCATGCGCCTGTGGTTTCTGCACCGCCGTAGAGAATCGGACGCCTCGCTCTCTTACAGCAGAGACAATCGAGCTTCACCTTGAGGTCCTGCACCTCCTTGCCTCACCGACTTCCATGTTTCTCCGCCGCAGCTATGCAGGCCGGAGCAACCGCCGAGAAGCTTCTAGATCCGCAAACCGATGCCACCATGAACCCTAGACAAGAGAAAAATCGTAGATCTAAGGCGCTTAGGAAAAGTGAAGAATCAGACTAGCTCGTCGGCCCTGAATTTCGCCGGCGAATCTGGCGGCCACAACGCACAGAGTTGTTGCTCGGGTCGATGGAGGAAGGCTCGCCTTGAAGTCTCTGCCGCAAGTCTCCTGAAAGTTTTGGAGAAAATCGGGGTGAGAGATTCTCAAGGAGAGAGAGAGGTTAAGTTACGAATGACTTATCCCATTCATTTTTCTTTTCAAATTTGTTACTCCCTCCGTTTCATATTAGTTGTCGTTCTGGAGAAAAATTTTCGTTTCAAAATAAGTGTCGTTTTAGGTTTTCAATGCAGAAATTAAATGAATTTGACTTTTTTAACCAATAGAATAATCGCAGAAGTTTTTTCTATTGGTTGATTTAGAATATTTAATGGTGTTTTTATAGAAAATAGAGATTTCTTAATCTGTGTGCAAAACTCTAAAACGACAAGTAATTCGAAACGGATGGAGTATTAATAAGGGAAATTGGCCGATTCCAACAGCAATTAATTCCCGTGTGATTATATATACGAACTGTAGCATCACGAACTAACAAAGTTTTGTTCATTAAATCGCAAAGGCGCAAAACACAAAACAACGTTATTATCACGAATCACTATAATACGAAATATCAGCTTAGGGGGATTGGGAGAGTTAGAGTTCACGATTGTCCTCCTTTTTCATAAGCAAACGTAAAGATTAATTTTTGATATAAACAAATATTTATTTTAAATGAATGTTTTAAATATAAATAACTTGTAGGTTTTCTTTGTTTAGGTTGATACACTAAGTGAAGAGAGAAATCTTTAATTATGTATTGTGTAAGATTATCATTAAACTATCAGCGGTAAAAAAGTTTAAAAATCTCATGATTCATGTCAAGATTTAAGGATTGTGAAACAAAGAAACTATACATAAATGCATAATTGGTTGTAGTATATGTTTTCTTATCAAATTACATTTTTTTTTAGCGAAATTGTAACTAGTAAAAAGGTGATGCGGGCACATGTTTCTAGAAAGTGATTTCGTAGCTAATCGAGGTAAGATTATAGTAGTATATGATTAGTTCTTACTTAATCAACGTTAAAGAATCAAATTGCCACTCAATAATTGATAATCATATAGTGTTTTTTTCTCAAATAAAGTTAGAGAGAACAAAGGAAAGAACAACCACTACTATTGTCTATTGTAGCGTGTGAACCTCGTGCTAGATTGCTTTTTAGGCCTTAGATAGATCAATTGACAATTATATTATCACCTACTAGTAGTACAGTACATGTATTAATCAAATTCTAGTACTAGTTTCTGTGTCTCTACAAGACTCCAAAATTACTAGCTAGTACTTCTATATTTTTACCACCATATTGATTCATATGTAAATGTAACTACATTACTCTATCCTATTGGAATAAACTTGAAGATAACTTAGAAGAAAAGTTATAATAATTCTATTATATGTGAGATAATATTTAAATATTTTAGAGTTATCTAAATATTATAGTTTTCTTTATTACAATAGGATTAGGTCTAATAATAACCATATAAAGACATGTTGAGTCATAATATGTTCTTAAGGTTTTAGAGAGATTGTTTGAGAGCTTAAGTTTTGAGCTAATTTTCTTAAGTTAATAAAACTATGGATAATTTTCTTAAGTTTATGATTTTAGATGTTTACTGTATTGTAAATTTTAGGATAATTTTATAAAGTTTAGGATTTTGGATGTTTGGTTTTTTGTAAATTTAAATAATTTTAATATTGATTATGTAAATTTGTATAAGTTTTTTTTTTTGATGAAATGTTAAATTTATTTATTAAAAAGAGTGGGTTATGTACAAGTGTGACTAAAATATGGAAGCATGTAAATCCCAAAAGAAGTTGATAGTACTTTAGATGTTTTGAGTATTTAATGGTCTCATTAAAATGTGATACTAGAAAAATCAATGGAATAAAACTAGCATCATGAAAAAGAGTATAAACCATTAAACACCACCTAAAATTTAAATAAAGAAAATAGCAAAAGGGAAGTCATGGACGTTGGCAGATGGCAGGGAGAAGTGATCAAATCATGTGTTGGAATGAAGAGTAAGCCATCGAGGATGAAAGTTGTATAGATGCGATGAAGGACAATAGTCGAGACTTGTTATACGATCCTTGTCGCAGCGAGCAATCCGAGAGCAAAGAGTGGCGGAGCTAAGATAACCATTGTCGTGACAACGGCCAATGCGCTCATGCCATACATGGTAGATTTTGTCTTGGAAGCATAACTTAAGAAGGACCAGAGGAATCATGGAATGAGAGTCCTGTCGAAGGGAACTGAGCGTGCGCTGCAAGCTTGGGTTGAGACGTTGACGGAGAATAGAAGATAATAGGTCCGGCTAGAAGGTGACCGTGTATGGGCAAGCAAAGAAGAGATAGTCTCGTGTCTCGTCCGGTTTGCCACAGAGCATACATGGCTAGTGTATTCCCCAGGCGCAGATTCGTCTACCTATTTGTAACCTGTCAATAACAGCAAGGAAATAAATAAAAGCATAGCGAGGAATTGATTGAGAAAACCAAATAGTATAGAACCATGGTTGTTTAAGATATGATGAACTTAGCGGGTTCCATGTGTGAGATGAAGAGTAGTATGGCTTGTAAATATTCTCGGCATGCTTCCATAGCGGTATAACTTGCCCAGCAATGCGATTGGGTAGTGGACACGTGGTGAAGCGCTCATGGAAACAAAGAAGAACTAGAATATGTGGTCGGCGAAGGAGCCAATCTTGATATGTGGCAGCGACTGCTACACAAGCATGTCGAGGAATCCTGAATTCCCGTGTGTCGGAGTCCCTCGTAAGAGGAATAAGTGGACCAAGAGAAGACCAGTCTTCAAACCAAAATGAGGCCCGCTGGCCATCACCAATGGTAAACCGGAGATATTTTTGAGCATGGGAACGGACCTGCAAAAGCTTTCGCCACATTCATGACCCAGTAGTAGTTGGGTTAATATCCAAAAAGTTGAACCAAGAATGAGATAATACTTAATCCAAGAAGCCCAGAGAAATCTAGTGTTAGAGATTAACCGCCAAATAACAACTAATGCGAAAACCATGGACGTATCCTCGAATCGACGAATACCTAACCCTATAGCCTGCTTCGGTTTACAAACCTCTAACCACACCAACTTAAAATTGTGGGGGTTTGTTGATAAACCCGAGCATAAAAAATTCCTTCAAAGGCTATTGATACCCCGGAGGCAGCTCTCGGGTAAGCGAAAAGCAGGTTGCCAAAAATTTACTATGCTAACAACCACCAATTTGATTAGTTGCAGACGATCCGCATATGATAAGAATTTTGTAGTTCATGAAGTCATGCGAGTACAAAGACGATCAAGTAGCAGAGCATAATCGTGATGAGAGAGTTTTTTGGTAGTTGACGGGAGTCCTAGATAATAGATTGGTAGTTGATATCGCTTGAAAACCATATGGTCAGCAGCAAGGAGAAGATCGAAGGGAGGAGTAGCCGTAGTAAAATTGATGATTTGGTTATATTAACACGAAGTCCCAAAGCTTTACCAAAAACATCCATAACATGTAGAATACACGCTAGTGATCGGGTTGTGCCGTCAGAGAAAATCATAATGTCGTCCACAAAATAAGGATGGGTGAGTTGAAGATCGCTACATCGAGAGCGGTAATCAAATTTTCCTGAAGCAAATGTATAAAAAAATGTAAAATTTTAATTAAAAGTTTATAAATTATAACAAATAATATTGATTAATTATGTAAATTTTTAATAATTTTATTAACATTGATACTAATGTTAAATTAACTTGGTCAGTAATCTCAGTAATTACGGTTTTTACGCCTCTTCGGTCTCCAAAGGTTCAGGAGGGTTGAGTTCGGTGCCTCCTCCCATTCGTCCTTCTTTTTCTCACCTGGAGACTCGGATTCCAAATACTCAATTTCCGGTTCCTGCAGTGCATTTTGCCGCTTAATGTGTTGTTAGTGCAACCAGGACGAGATAGGTTGCCATTTCTGGATCCGCTTCTACAAGACGGGGCGACGTGATTTGTCCCTTGGAACAACGGCATGAGTAAGTGCATCATGAGAATGATGTACAATCTCCTCAAGAAGGCATATCTGATATTCAATAACATACCAGAAGATGATCATGAATTGTGATTGCGATACTTTGCGGTAAACAAATTTTGTAATAGTAAAAATTAACAATAAAATTAAATTATGTCTAACTATAATTAAAAAAGTTAAACATATATAAAGAATTCTACTGGCGTTCATCTATTACTCCTATGTTGCAGACATAGTTCAGAAGGAAGGCGAGACGGGTTTACAACAACCACTTCCACACATAGAAGACGACACGGAAGAAACGAGGCAAAAAGGCTAAAGAGGTCCCTGATGTCCTCTTCTTAGAGCTCGTACATCATTACAATCAACCCAATACTCAAGTCTTATCGACGACAAACAAGAAGGACCGGTATAGCACCACGATGGTAGAAGCATCTTGACTACAAACTCATATGCCAAGAGTACGATCACTCGGGAAGCTAAGATGGTATGAATACGCATTCAATATATTTAATTTTATATTTTAATCAAATCTAAATCTCACAAATTTTTTTAACATTTAAGCAGTTTCTTAAGATTAGTATGCGGTCGAGCCCCATTGAGCTTGTGGAGGATATTCACACCAACAAAAAGACGGGACAACTTCAGAATTCCATTGCTTGTGAGGTGGTCGAGACATCTAAGAAGCTTATGGAGGAGATGATGGCGACTCAACAGACACCAGATGGTGGTAATATCTCGCTCGACACGCAATACAAGATCGTTACCGAGGTTAGTATTATTTTAAGTTTATTTTATAATATTGCAATATATATATATATATATATATATATTTTAACACTTTTATTTTGGTTTTTTCATGCGACAAAAAGTTGAAGAGGCGCGTGTTCGGGTTGGGGAACATGGTCCGATACTGCTTACCAAGATCTCAAGCAACGAAGAATCCTATCAGAGATGAGGAGGTGAGGAAGAAATACGCAAAAGTAGAGGCCCTGAAAAAAAAACGGTCGAGGATTTGATGACCGCGCGACAAGAGCAAGAAGAGCGGATGGCAAAGATGCATGAATTTATGGATTCGATAAACCGTCTGCTCGGAGGACAATATTTTTTAATTAAAAACTATTTTACTAATATAATTTTGGAATAGTATTTTTAATTTTATGAATATTTTTATTTTTATTTAAATATTTTTAATGTTAGTCAATTAATTAATTTATAATCAATTAAATAAATAAATAAACAAATATTTTTAAAAATAATTATCCAAAATCCTTCAGTAATCCGTCAGTAATTACTGACGAAGGATTGACAAACATTATTGTCGGTTTGAAATTTGTGAGTAATATTTCGTCAGTAATTACTAATAGATCATTACTGACGGATTACACTCGTCAATCATACATTAGTAATGATTCGTCAGTAATTAATGACGAAAAACCATTTCTAACGCTTCAAAAGTGACAGACATTTCTGACGGAAAATATATGTTTTTAACGGGGTATAGACATATTTGCTCGTGAGTCCAAGCGTGTGAGTAATATCGACAAGGAAAGAAAAGAAAGACTAATAAAATCATTTTTGGTAATAGACTAATAATATGTGTAGACTTTAATATTACTTGAAATTCCCAACAAACTTTGTCGAGGGTTGAGATGAGACAGCAAAGAAAGGCCCATCTCTTGTTTCAATACAGCAACCAATCGACGTATGTTATTTGTGTGTTGTTATTGTGAACTTAACGTTTAGTTCTTGTCGTATATACGTTCAAGTTTGTAAAAAAAACAAGGGTTATGTGCATGTATCTTCAAACTTATTCAGAGAATAACCATATTTCTTGTTTTCAAAGGAAAAAAAAACGTTCCACCAAAGCGTGCAAGAATTATATACAAGTACAAAATAAATCTACCATATAAGTATATATGTAAGAGTCTGCCGATCCAATTCTTGTGTATTTTATTAAAATGAATGTGTATTATATTAAAATGAAGCATAAAAACATGCTTAAAGATCAAACATTAGATTATTGTGCGCACCAAGTTAATCTATTTTCGTATAATTGTGTGCGCACTATATTAAACAAAAGAATTCGTAAATTCATCATTCCACTATTTAAATGTAATTGTCTATTTTATACATCATTGCATATTTTTTCAAACTCTGAAACTTGAGAAATACATACCACGAAGCTTCTTGTTTGTAAATCCCAAACTGTTTACAAAGCCATATAAAAAAAAATTATTAAAAGTTTCTGGATTATTTTCATGAAACACAAAATGTTGGTACTTGGTATTTATACACTTTTGAAGAGAAATGTATACTGTTTTTTCTTCTATTTAACACACTATTTAAACAAGTACAGTGTATGTAAACCGACAATTAAGTGACTGGAATAGTTGACAAAGGAAAAGGTGATTGGAATAAGACCAATAAATAGTCTTTATTGACAATAAAATTAAAGAGGTAAACAAAAAGCAGCTTAAAGCTCATAGCGACATTATATACACTTAAGACTCTACGAATACAGCAAAATGATTTAATCCATGTGCCCTTCTTCTTCTTTATTTTCGGTGGACACAATTTAATTTCACCAACACATGCCTATCCTTTTCCTCGTATTAAGCGATTAAGATTTAATCCCAAAATTAGTTCAAAACTCGAGCTACGTAATTGTTTTAGACTAGCTATACCCACATTATTGCACCTTCTTTTGTCATCTAATTTATAGCTTAGACAACTGTTAACATAGTTGGTACAAAACACAAGATCGAATAAAAAATAATCAACGAGCTATTTCACTATAGGCCTATAGCAAATATACTTTTTTTGTGCACCAAATGAAAAGCAAATATACATTTTTAAAACTACTAAAAGTTAGGAGTTAAAATTTCTAAATTTCTATTAATAATACCGTCGAAGAGTCCACTAATCAAATTTTGTAATAGATTTTAAACATAACACTATTTTCAATTGGTTAAAAAATGATTTAGAAATTTCGCATTTAAAAAAAATTAATCTCATAGTCCCAGAGGCAAGAAAGTTTTGTCCTGACAACATATGAACGAAGTCTCAAGTCACGAACCACACTTTGAACAAACTCAAGAGCTCTTTTACTGATTGGTGGCAACTTTGCATTTAGTGGCCAACGGTTGATGCGATTCTTACGACATAGTATCGACTAAATTCGTAAGGATTTAGAATTTACTTCAATAATATTAATAGCTAAAGGATAAATAATAATAAAAACTTTAATCCCAGAAGTAAAGTATACACAATCACATTATACCCTCAAATAAACTTTAATCATACTATTAAATATTTCATTCGTTCATTTATAAGTTGTTTTTGCCTAAAAACACGAAGATTAAAATAATTTTTGGTTTTTACATTCTTTTTACTTTTTGATTATTTTTTTATCTCTACATTTAATTAGAGACAAATAGATGCTTAAATTTTATTTTAATTTTTTAATTAAAAATTTTATTTTTTATATCGAGTTTTGAAAACAATTTATAATGTAAAAAAAATATTCGAAATAACTAATAAAAAATGAAGGGAGTAAATAAGATGGATTATCTACCACTTCTCTTCTGAAAGTAAATCTATTAATAGATTTACATTGTCTACCCAGTTGAATGCATCACATGTGCAACCAAAATATAAGTGTTGGTGGGGTTTAAGGGTTTTGTACAAATATTGAAAGTTGGGGATAATGTAAAAACCACATGACATGTGTCAGAAAAACATTATGCTTTCATGAATTTGAATTTGATTTTTATTTTTGGTATCACTATTCCTCCAAAAATTCTAACAGTTTCACCAAATTCAGTGCCTTTTAGCCGACCAAAAAAACAAAGAAAAAGATTTGAATGCCTTTTCTATTCACTAGAGTAAAATTTTGGCCAAAAAATTTGACAGTGGTGGATAATATACTCTTGTCTTTTGAGAAAGGAGCATGTGAGTCATTATGATGTTCATGTCTTTATGTCTATATCAACCATGTGATTGTGTTAACTCTTTAGATTTTCTTTTACTCTTTTGGCATCTCCAAAGTCTAAAATAAACACGATACCATTTACAAAAGAAGAAACGAGAAACAAGCTTATTTAGTGTTATAACAAAGAGAATTCAATTCCAATCACCAAACCTAACTTCAAACATAACAAAACAAAACCAAACAAAAAGTCTTATGTGCTTCCTCTAACATTATAACTTACCAAACACTTTACCATTAAATTCATCTGTTCACTTATCTTAATTAACAAGACTCAAAAGCATATCACAAAGCACAAATGTACTTCCTTTAACATCTCAAGAAACTGATATTTATTACCATTACAAAAGATCAATCACTGTCCTTTTTTTTTTGTAACAGAGAGATTCAAGAAAAAGAAAAAAAAGATATACATGAAATTGTAAATTGACAAATATGACGTTGAATAGTAAATATTCAAACAGCAAACAATACAGAAACAGTTTTTTTATATAATAAATGTAAAAAAAAAGGATAGTTTGGTCAACTAACCAAGCATATTAGTTTGTCCCACTTCATGACCTGGCGGCGGCGGAGGTGAAGAGCTGACGGCGGAGAGAATAGCTGTCATAGCACGAATCTGCATCTCCATCGCTGCAATATAATCAGTGGTTTCTTCTAAAACCACCGGTAATGTTTGTTTACGGCAACCGGGAACTAACCGGCTCAGTAGTTTTACCTTCCTCTGTACAGCTGGCAAACCTTTAGACTTAAGCCTTAAAACCGTCGCTCTCTGTTTCTTTGACCTGTTACTTCCGGTGATTGCTGGCAACATCGCTGAACTCGATATTCTCTGCCGTTTCTGTTTCCTGAATTTGAGTTTTACAGCTTTAGATAGTATAGCTCGGCTCCAAAGTGTTTTACCTCTTGCCGCAACCGCTAAAGCTTTATCGGCGACCTCACGTACGGCTCGACCACCTCGAGGAATTGAAGACGTGGACGATGGTTGACTGATTCGAAGCTCTCTTAAAGCACGAACGAGCTTCGTTGAGTAGATCTGTTGTTGCTTCTCTGATCTCCATTTCTGCAACGAAGTTGATGGAGACGGAGAAGAAGCTAGCGAAGACGGTGATTTCTTCTTCCGCTTACGGCGAGAACGATCGGAAGTGACGGAGGTCGTCGTTGGCTGAACCACCTGATTCGATACCGGATACACCGATTCCATAAGTCGCCGATCAAATTATCAGCGAACTTGAGTTTCGAATTTGATAAAAAAATCCGATCAGATCCGAATCGAAGATCTGTAAAGAGGAACTGAAACGGTAAAGAGATTAGAGAGAAGATAATTAAGAGATGATTAAGAGAAGATTAGAAGGGATAATATTACCTTTTTGGGGAAACGGAACGGAACGGGAACGGAGGAAGTGGTGGGAGAGGTGAGGTGTCAAAGAAGGTGTGGAGAGAGGAAAGATGATTTTATTCTTTTAATTTATAAGAAAGGAAGACAAAGAGTCGCATTTTTATAACATGTTATTAAATTTTACTGTCATTCTCCTTCTCCTCCCATGTGATTTGTGCACTATCCTCTTGAATTATTTCTATTATCCTATAGAGTTGTATTTGTTGAATGTTTTTTTATGCTCAATGTTATTTATTGAATTCAAAAGAATGGTAATTACATAAACTGTGAAACTAAATTATTACACATAGATTAAAAATGTATATGCCATATATTATCCATGATGATAAATAGAAAACTTGAATTTGACGATGCTTTTTTATTAGTAAAGCTTTAGGGCCATAAATGTTATGTAGCTTTTGGTTTTAAAATTTAAGTTTTTGGTTTTTTTATTTCAGATTATAAGGTTTTGTTTTTCAGTTTTCTCTAGACTAACTTTTACGAAATATTGAATGGTGATTTTTTTTATGAAATGTTAAATTGATTAATCAAAAGCGATAAAATACTAATTACATGAGCTCTTTTCGGAATCAGTAAAAGATAAGTTCTTTGTAGGTGAGAGGAGTGTTCAAATGTATCTCGTTAAAACCTGTAACTAGAAAACTCAGTGGTATAAAACTAGTAACTGAAAAATAGTACAACCTTAAAAACACAAGCTAAAAGTATATACAAAAAAGATGAAGCTCGATGAGGTTGGACAACGTCGAAAAAAGATGAAGCTAGTAGTCTGAATAGGCTATGACGGGTGAAGAGATAGCCAGCGGTGTTGAAGTGCATGGAGAGGTGAGACAATGGTGTAGCGGATCGTTTTTGAGACAGTCATCAATGCAGCGGTTGATTTGGTTTACCATGAAAGAGGCGGAATGGTGCGGTCGTTGGTGATGTCGATCGTTCCTCTCTCACCATATATGGTAAATAGGGGCTTGAAAACATAGCTTAAGAAGGATGGAGTCAAGATGAGGTAGTGTCAGCCGTCTAAGCGATGCAAGGGTTCGGGTCCAGTCCGGCGTAAGTCGCGATTGGAGAATAGGAGATGTGATGTCGGACTAAACAATGAAGTTGAACGGGCATGCGAAGAATATGTGATCTCTTGTCTCGTCAAGTTCACCACATAAAACGCATGGTAATGCATTCCCCCATCAGCTTATTCTTGAACCTGTTGATAACTTGTCAAGAACAACAAGCCAAGAAACAAACGCGTAGCGTGGAATATATTGGAAAAACCAAATTGATGAGTACCAAGGTTTTCCCATAGGAGAGATACTTAGTTGTTTCCATGTATGAGTGGAAGAGAAGGATGGTCAGTATCGACCCGTGTTGTGATGCCATAGAATCACATCAGGCCCTACGGTTGGAGAGGGAGGTGATAGTCGGGTAAGGCGATCATGCAATTGACGAAGAACTAGCACATGAGAGCGTCAAATGGCCCAATGGTGCTGGTTAGTTGTTATCGCAACAGTGGAATGTTGAGGAATACCAAACTCTTGAATTCCCAAATCTCCCGTTAGCACAATTAAAAGATCGAGTGTTGACTAGTCTTCGAACCAGAAGGAGGTGTTGTGGCCATCGCCTATGTTGAAGCAGAGGAACTGAGCTGACATAGGACGGATCTTGAGTAGTTTTTGCCATATCCAAGAACCACGAGTGTTTGCTGGAAGATCCAAAAATGTTGAGCCACGGATAAGGTAGTGCCTTGTCCAAGTTGTCCATAGTGAACCTAAATCTGAAACTAAACGCCAAATAAGACTAAGTAAGAAAACAAGAGAAGAGTCCTCAAGATTTTGAATACCGAGTCCCCCTGTTTCTTTTGGAGTATAAATGTCATGTCAAGCAAGCTTGGCATTGTGATTAAAGGAAGGTGAACCTGACCATAAAAAATTGCTACAAAGGCTATTTGTATTATGAATACAGAATTTAGGAAGGTGAAAAACCGATAGCCAGAAGTTGACTGTGCTAGCCACTACCGATTTGATTAATTGTAATTTGTCATCATAGGAGAGTAACTTCGTTGCCCAGGAATTCATTCGCTTCCGAATACGATCAATCAAGGGAGCACAATTAGCACGAGTTAACTGCTTGGTCATCAGAGGTAAACCTAGATAGCGAATTGGTAAGGTCTCTTGTTTAATGCCAAGGTGACAGATGGTGTGAATGAGATCTGAAGGGGGATTAGCTGTGTGGAAGATGGAGGATTTCTGAACATTAACATGAAGTCTCGATGCTTTGCCAAATGTAACTAAGACCTTTAAAATGCCCAAAACTGAAGATGGTTTCCCATAAGTGAAGACGTGTATGTCATCGGAAAAGAAAAGGTGAGTGAGCCTAATCTCGCAGAAATTTGGATGGTAGCCGAAGGCACCTGTCGCCGCACTTGCATTCAAAAGCTTGGAAAAAAATTATTAGCGATAACATAAAGATACGGTGAGAGTGCGCAACCTTGACAAATTTCACGAGCACTTTGGAAATAACCAGTCGATTCACCATTCACTGTCACAATGAATGTAGCAATGGATATAGAAAGTTGGATCCAGTAAATAAAGAGTGGTGGAACCTGAATGAATTGCTATACAGAGAGAATAAAATCCAGTTAATAGTGTCAAAAGCCTTTGAAATATCAAGTTAAGTGTACATCGGGAAGATAGGGATTGTTTGTGATAATCCTTGACAAGCTTTTTGGCAAGCATGAAATTCTCAAGCATAAGACGACCCTTGGCAAAAACACTATGATTTGGCTCTATAAGCTCTGACAATAACATCTTCAACCGATTGGCAAATACTTTGGATATCACTTTGTAGACTATATTGCAGCATGCAATTGGCCTATAATCCCTCATTTTTCATGGCTTTCACCTTTGGGAATGAGAGAAATCTGAGTTTTGTTTACACCTCGAGGGAGGAAGCCGTAAATAAAGAAAGATTGGACTGTACCTACGAAATCCGGTCCAATAAGTGGCCATGCCGCTTTATAAAATTTTGTAGTGTAACTATATGGGCCCAGAGCTTTATTTGAAGGCATGGCAAAGAGAGTGTCTCTGATTTCGGATTCCAAAACTGGTTAACATAGAGAGTTGGCAGAGGCGGAGGAACAGCGGTAGGTAAGTAGTTCGTCTAAAGTGTAAGATGGAAGAAGAGTTGTCTCAAGAAGGTATTGTAGGAAGGTCTTGAATTGAGTAACCGCATATCTTTTATTGATGGAATATTCATAATTGTCTCCCCTAAATCAAGAACAATGCGCTTGATGGAGTTGTGAGATGTCCTGGAGCTAGCCACTTGATGAAAAAAACTATGTTGTGGTTGCCATTTATGAGCCAATTGATTCGAGACTTTTTTGATAGAAAATATCTTCAGCACGAGCCACGAAATGCCATTGCTGAGCTGCGGTAGACTCGATTTCCATGTTAGCTCGTGTGGGATTCAACAATACATGTTCCTGACAAGCACAGAGTTAACCAAAAGCAAGACAAGTTTTAAGAGAAATATCACCATATACAGTTAATTTTAGATCTTTGAGAACTGGTTTTAATGCCTTAAACTTGGAGTAAAATAACCGGAGAGACATTCGAGTGACAACCAAGTTTGGTGAGGATTTCCAACTAGATTCAAGAACATGAGAAAAACGAGGGTGGTCTATAACAAAAATATTAAATTTAAAAGGTTTTGAATGGAGGACGTTGGTGTAGTATTTAGTAAACCATATATCATTTGTGAGTGCGCAGTCATGTTTTTTACCAACCGGATTTGCTTGGCAGTGATTCCACCAAGTAAAGCTCGGACCAACGTAAGCCATATTTGTGAGATCGCATTGAGGGATAAATTCTTAGTATTGATACATTAATATATTCAGTGCGTATGTTGTAAGTGAGTGCTCAAAGGAAGAGAAGATCTTACTAAAATCGTCGAGTATGAGCCATGGAATAGGAAGTACGCCACATAGTTGAAGAATTTCCTTAAGATCCCGCCATAATTGAACACGATCAACCTGAAAATTTGATGCATAAACACAAGAAATCAATACAATATCACCATTCGATAAAGTGACTATAAAAGTGATTAGTTGATCGATAGTGAGCAAAGGTGTGACGATGACATCCTCACGCCAACAGACCACAAATGACCCAAACGGTGAGCAAGTAGTTGTGTATTACCTGCCATCCTGGCATGGACGCCTGCAAAATACGGGAAAAGTTTTCAAGCTGCACATGAGTTTCTAATAAACAACCGAATTGAGGTTTTGTAGAAAGGATTCATTGTCGAACAGTGTTATGCTATGAGGCTTGGTTAAATCCCCTTGTGTTCCAAGAGAATACAAACATGGTATCAATGTCTACGTGAGGAGACTGATGATGGTTTCTTAGTTGCAACTTGTTTAGAAAGCTTTCTTGAAGCTATAATTGTAGGCCGATCTTGCAACTTCGCTTTCGCTCGAGTGGTGTTATGAGAGTCTGTTTGATCATCTTTCAAACGGTCATTACCAGTGGTCTCAATCATTTGTCCCTCTTTAGTGTCTTCATCATCACGCTCAGCAAGAACAAAGAAGCGAGATGATGAGAAGGAAAAAAAGTTGGTTGATTTGTTGGTAGAATAAGTGGCGCGGTTATTATGAGATACAATAGACCATTCTTGAAGTTTGTCATTGGTAGTGTTAACATGTTTCTCATGCTGAGAATTATGCAACTGGTCATTGATGGTGGCAGGCTCTGTTACAACATGAGATAATGTTTCGAGTGTCGGTTCATTCAAATAAATTGTTTCGATGGAGACTGATTTTGCTGGAAGAGGGATGATGCGGCTCAGCTCCTCGGTAGCAGCAGTAGTTAGCACTTCATGAATACCTGCATCAGAGACAAAAGAGTTGTTAGCTGTTTGATGATCAAGATTTAGCTGGGGATTGACGTGAGTTTCAAAAGAGTTAACGTTATTTATTATGATGGGTGCTTTGTTTACGTCGATTGCTATGACAAGTTGGCCAATTTGAATAATTGGGGCTGCAGGCATGTTGAGACGCGAGCTTGATGCAACATGATCAATCAGAACTGCAGATTCTGGATCTTCTATTCTAGTATGATTTGTCGTAGCTTATGGACCTTTGATTCGAGCATATTGTGCCGTAGTTTCTGGTTTTGTGTCATCGAAAGAAGGATTTTTCTTGCACTCAGAGCATTTATGTCCCTAGAAGTTACACAATGAGCACTTGGGATGGAGCCAAGGGTAAGACACAAGGACTGTAACCTCTTCATTATCCAATTTGATTTGGTCAATTTGTTCTTTGTCAAGATTCACAATGACAAGGACTCGAGCAACATCCAATTGAACACATGTCTATGTGGTAGGATGCAACTTCTGAGAGTTACCTACAATGTCACTGAGAAAGCGTAGACCTGCGTTGGAAAAAAAATAATCATGAACATGTCTAAAACCAACCAAAAATGCATAGAAGTAAGATTGGGTTTCGCTAAAGCCTTCGAGGGACATCACTCTTGGACCACGAGTAGAATATCTGAGATGTGCCAGTTTTTCTTGCGAAAAACACTTGAACGTGTCTCAGAGGAATCAATACAAAATAGGACCGTGTCATGTTGTAGTGTTGAACATCAATTTTGGATCCTTTGCCATCGCGATTCTAAAGACGGTTTACTGTTGCGTGAATTTCCTGATATGTGGTGTTGTTCCAATGAAATACTCCACCAAAAAGTTATTCCATAAAGGTTACGGGTCGTCACAGAGCTATTGTGGAACTGTCACTTTAGCAACTCCATTGTTAAGGAGGAAAGGAGCTTGAGCATGTTCAAAACGTAAGTCGGTATTAGAATTTTGAACCATGTGACACCACGATACTAAACGTGAGTCCTTGAAAGAGACAGAGGTAGTGCCGGGGTGCGAGGTGGAGGTACCACCGGAGGTAGTGCTGGAGAGTGATGACGAATCCGCCATGGAAGTTGTCGCTTCCGAAGCCGTAGTTGTAGCGTGCGTTTGAAATAAAAAAAAAAAGAAAGTGATATGTCGTCCTAACAATCGACTGTAATCAGTGGTGACTTATTTTAGTTTTTGGTTTTGGTTTAGATATGTTTATCTTTTTATTTAATTTATTGATTTATGAAATATTTTTAAAAACTTTTTTTTGTTAGAATTTTGTAATAAAAAAATATGATATGTACATGAGATAATAACTTTATATTTCATTGTTTTTGAATTTCTAAACCGAAAAATATTAATGATTTAACATAGTAATTAGAGAAAATCTTACGTATTTTGTTAATATATTTATAAAATAGATTAACAAATTACTTATCATTATGAGTCATTTTTGTATAGTAATTTGAGTGTCAAAAATGATGTGGAATAGTTGTTATTAAATCAGTTTCATCATTTTCTTATGTTTCCTCTCTTATTATGCTTAATAATAATAATAATTTTTGGCAACAATATAAAAACACAATTGAAAAAAGAAGATAAAACCATAGCACTTGAAAGAAACTGCTAAAACATAAATTTTAGTTTTGTGTATAAACAAGTAACTTTTTCAAAAATCTAGTTTCCTTACATTTTAGGGAATCAAAGATTTTAAATTTTTGGTTAGATAAAAGTAGTTTTTTGAAAGAAAAAAAAAATCAAGAACTATTTTATAAACTACAAACAATCAAAAGACCATTTGTTAATGTACTTTATATAATTATGAAGAGATTAAATGATAATTATTTTATTCGACTTGCACTATCGTATTTGTAGAACTAAAAATATTTTAAATTTTTTCTTAAAAACAGTTTCATAATATTTTTTTTTGCCATGACATATCTCTTTTTGTTGAAGTTAGAAAAATGGGAATTCTTATTTTTTATTTCACTTTTTATAAGCTATGAAAAGTTGAAAGCCAAAACTCTATATAGGATAAGTGATAACGCCAAATAATCCAATCATTGGACTTTCTAATGAGTTTTAAGTGTGACACCATCTTCGATAAATAAATAAAAAATTCGTAATTTTGTACTCAAAAAGAATCGATTCCTGGTCTAGACAAACTAGACATTCCTCCTCATATATAATAACCATAAGATCAGACCAATTGGTTAAAAGATATCTTTTCTTTGGTAAAAGATTGGCTACAAGTCTTCATTTTTCTATATGAACAATAAATAACTAATATTTCTGAAATTTTATTTTGAATTAATATAATACTATTATTTTTAATATAATTTTGTTTGATTTACTAATTATTTTATTAAGTTCCGAACGTAAAAATATAAAGTATATTTTTATCTACAAACTACGAATATATGTTAGGTTTGATGATTTAGATTTGTGATGCTAATTGTAACACTTCATTGCAAAGTAGAAATATTCTGAATTCATATATTTCAAATTTATTCGTGATAAGGAAAAAAATAAGATCCACATATATTTTTTTCAGATGCAAAATAATAAGATCCATATTATGCAAAATTTATATTCCTTTATGACATTTGATATTCAAAAGTTTTAATCAGAAAGCTACGTAGGAATGCTGTTCGAAACAGACATGGACCAAATATTATCTTACAACTCTTAATAAGACTTCTTTTGTGATAGGCCTATGATACAAGAAAAAGCCCATTAGTCTATAATTTAGGCCCATTTAGTTACGTCGAGAAAAACCCTAATTCCTCAATCTCCATGTATATATACGAAACGTATCCTACACAGCTTAAGCATTCGATTTCTATCTCGCTCGACGCTAGAATTTGTGTTTATTGTTGAAATCCATTTATCAATGTATTTTAGTGTTCTTAAATTTTTACCTTTTTGATTGGATTCGCTTCTCAGATTGATTTTCCTGTAGAGCTTTCAGTTTTTATGGGATGATTCTTTCATCAATTTTAGTGATGAGGCGATAAATTGTCGCAGGGGCGTTGAGTCGCTTAGCCTACGTGAATCGGGCATAGCGAATAAGCTCGTGCTAGATTTAATCTTTGACTCGTTTTTGTTTTTATCGAACTTTTCGAAATTCGAAACATATAAGGATCCTATGATGGCATGAAAAATCTTTGAGACCTGATTTATTGATGAAAAGCTATAAGCACTTTTACACTGAGGATCATCGTATTTTTACTTTTCTTTTAGTATAAAAAATCGAATTTTTTGGTGAATGATTATTTGAAGGGAAAAGATGATGAATATGCACTGGGCTCTGAGTTGTTGATTGACAGTCAACTTCTTTTTGATGGATAATGCAGCCTAGAAAGCTTAATCTGATTTTTCTTCTTAAATGTTTTTTAAACTTGCTTCAAAATCTATAAAGATTTGTGTGTTTGGTTTTTAGGTTATCAAACTTTAAAGCTAGCAAAACTCTTCGATAATCGTGGTCACAAATCTGTAAATTGCAATTTCTTACATATGCTTTTTTGTATTCTTTATGTTTCAAAGAAAAATTGTGTCTGATGTTAATCGTTTTGTAGAATCAACTTGCCTGAAGTAAAAAGATGGATTGATCTATATCTGAAATAAAGTTAACATGTTCTTGTCAAAAAATAAAAGTAACGATCACATGTCTCTACTTTCACTTCAAAACTCTTCAACCGGTCCAAATCCGGTATTGGAATATAAACCGAATTCGAATGCAATTCTCATTGGCCTATTTACCTAATTATCATTGGATTATTGGACAGACTTACACATTCACTATTATCTAAACAAGAATGAGATCAAGTAACCATTCACAGTCAACGAAAACTATAGCCGCTTAGTACAACACAACTCATTACATTCGATTTTTTGTTTTGGATGTTGTCCAGCATTTATTTAAGTCATTTTACGAAGTAAGACGAATTAAGAAACATCGTATAATGTTTGTGTAACTGTTTGGTGTGTTTCAGTGTTCAAGAGCACTTCGAATAGAGAGTGGTGAGTCTTGTGTTGAGTTGATG
Source organism: Iberis pinnata (assembly GCA_900406425.1). Lineage (NCBI taxonomy): Eukaryota > Viridiplantae > Streptophyta > Magnoliopsida > Brassicales > Brassicaceae > Iberis > Iberis pinnata. The sequence goes on from OVBE01002457.1 coordinate 27,597, forward strand.
TGACCTCTTGAGATGAGGTCATGGTTCAAGAACACTACTATAACTGTGATGTCATCATGAAAATGTCGTCTCACTTTCTTATCAATCTTCCTTAGATCTGAATATCTCATCTCTCGTTTCCTTGCAGCCTCGTGAAGAGCCGCTTTTATCAGTCTCTTTGCACTTCCCTGACCCATCACAAGACACATTGTAAATATCAACATGTAATAATTGAGATACAAGTCTTATTTAAAGTCAACAATTTATCAAACTTACAGAGTGGGGATGGTTATGAACAATCTCAACTGCTTTTTCGTTGCTCAGGTGTTCCCAAAGACCATCTGATGCAAAAATGAGGAATGAATCATTAGGGTGCAGAGGATGGGAGAGTATGGTTGGGGTTGCAGACATCAACGGTCTCATTATTGGCTCTGCAATTCTGAACTTTTGATTGATCGGTTCCCTGTTAAACTCTTGCCGTTTCATATACATGTCTCCTATTGATCTTGAAACCTATCACCAATATTGAAATCATCATCATCATAACAGCGAAGTAGGGAGAACTACTTGCACACTAAGATCTATTTTTGGAAAGCTTTATACTTATTACATGCCAATTATAAAAATTATGCACAAGAGAAATGTTTGGAGAAGCAATACGAAACCTTTAAAAATTTACAACTCTTAAATCTTTAGAAAATAAAAGAAAAACCTTAATAATGAAACAATGAAAGAACAAAAACCAAGAACCCATAAAAGCAGAGATAAGCAAGAAGAACCATTTTGAGTCATTGCAAAAGGCATGTAATCAGCTTACTTAACTTAAACACTAATCCTACTCTTCTATGACAGTACTAAACTGTAGGTGTTTAACTCAATGCAAGTAAAAGTCATCAGAACATAAATCCCTAGTTAAGAGCAGAATGAAAGAATGAGAAACTACCTGAATGATGCCCTTAACTCTCCAAACTCCATGCCTGAACACAACTATCTGCGGATCATCGGGATGTAAGTCTTTGAGTTCCCAACGAATATCCTCATTGTTGGCATTGTGTTCACTTGATAGTTGGATAGCAGAGAGTGCACCAGAGTTGCCTTTCTTTCCAAGAACAACTCGTGAATCTCCAAGACTTGCCACAAAGAGAGTATTTTGATAAATCACTCCAACTAAACAGCAAGTGCCAACAGTTGCAAGATTTGGCATTGTACTCCAAAGCTCTGAGACAATAGAAGCAAATCCTTCTTCAGTAGCATGAAAGGCTCGTTGTATTGTCTCACTTGTCACAACTCCTTGTGTTTCTGCTGATATTTCTGCATAATCATAAAACCTAAGCAATCCACAACAAAAGAGAGGCTCAGCCTCCTTTCACCATCAATGCAAGAGCTAAGGACACTTAAGTAGATGCTATTGGCAAGTAAAGTGGAGCAGAGAACAATTTTGAAGAACATACTCGTCCTCATAATCGTATTATTTGGCAATTTCTGAAGTCAACTCGAACAGCTTAAATCCTAAAAGTCTAAGTATCTAACTTTGTTCAATAATCACCATCTTCATCCACGAGACTTAATCAAAATTCCAGAGTTTAGTCAACGGGATTTTCATTATTTTCCCCCAAAAAACCATTCGATTTTCTAAAGCACGAATGTCAAAATCACGAATCAGAATCGGAATAAAGACTTTGTACGAACCTCGAAAATGGTTGAAGAGATTATCACAGACATAACGAGCAGCTTCAGGACCACCATGGCCGTCGTAGACGCCGACGAATGTCCCGAAATTTCCGGATTCGATCTGACTTTGGTCTTCGAGTACCTGATTGGCTTGGATCACAGCCATGGAGAACTCACCGCCGCAATATTTACCGAGATCACGGAACCAGAGCAGTCCGTCTTTGCCTTCACCGCCACTGGATCCAGTTTCAGAATTATCGCGGTTATGCCCGAATGGCCTGAAGCAGAGAGAAAACAGATTCATCAATGAACCTGACATTCAACATCTCTCAGAAACCCCTAACCCTCTCCCAGAACTGTAATACTTGGGGGTTTCAACTTAGAAGAAGAAGAAGCGGGATTGGGATTGAACGAAATGTATAATAGATCCGAAGAGAATGTTGAAAGAGGGAGAACCCTAGGTCTTAATGGAAGGGAAGATGCGCATGATAAGTTTCGAGGCGCATGATAAGGTGAAAGGCGCAGGATAATTTGGGAGGCGCAAGTTACCAGAAGACGAGGAATGACGTGTCCTGTCTGGTAGCAGAGGAGCATAGAAATTCTGCACTGTAATTTTCTGTGTGTCTGAAGACTGAAGAGGAGAGCGATCTTCCTTAGCTGTCCCACCATTTTCTTAACCAATTTAGAAATAAACAAAAAAACAATAGCTAAATATGCAATCATAGACGAAAAATAAAATTATTATAAATATTAGTTATGTTTTCATTCGGCATATTCCTAATTTTTTATTAAAATACTATAAAAAGAAGATGTTCAAATTTTAAATATATCATCATTCCAAAATTTCTAAAATACCGTAAAATTCATCTTGTATATTTCTAAAATACAAATATACAAGATGAATTTTAAGGGTTTAGAATTAAAAATTTTGGGTTTGTGTTCAATAAATAGAGTTTATAGTTTAGTTTTGAAAAGCTATGATTTGGTTTTAGGGTTTTAAAATTTAAATTTTACATTTATGGTATTTTTGAAAAAAATTGTGGTATTTTTAGGAGTATGTGATATTTTTAGAATATACTTAATTTTGTGGTATTTTTGAAAATTCTCTTATTCAAAATGTAACAAATTGAATATAGTAAATAACCCAAATGTAATACAAAATTTATTTTTATGTGTTTCTCATAGATTCAAATATATCTTTATTTTCAACTTAATCGTTTTATTATTTGCGTCATTCGTTTTGTTGACTCAAAAGATTTTCTAGATACTTTTTATTAAGGGAGAATTAATAAAATAGACTAAAAATAATATAGTAATTAAAATAATAGGCCAAATCTTTTTTAATTAAAAATATA